>ML776663.1:1141929-1153488 GCA_009831015.1 Picea engelmannii
GAAAAGGTAAAGGCCATTATGGAGTGGCCAGTGCTGAAAAATGCACATGAGGTGAGAAGCTTCATGGGGCTAGCGGGTTATTACCGGAGATTTGTAGAAGGATTCTCAAAAATAGCGAAACCCATCACCACTTTGCAATGCAATGGAGTCAGGTATGAATGGACAGAAGAGTGTGATAGGGCGTTCATTAAGCTTAAGAGGTTACTAACTAGTGCGCCAATTCTACAAGTGCCAGATATGGAAAAGGACTTCACGGTCTGCATGGATGCCTCGAAGCAAGGGTTGGGAGCCGTGCTAATGCAGGATGGAGGAGTGATAGCTTATGCGTCAAGAAAGTTGAAGAAACATGAGGAGCTATACGCACCTCATGATTTAGAGTTGGCAGCTGTAATGCTAGCTCTGAAACTTTGGAGGCACTATCTTGTTGGGTGAAACTTTGAGCTCAAAATGGACCATCAAAGTTTAAAACATCTCTTCACTCAAAGAGATCTGAATTCCAGGCAAAGGCGATGGAGTGAGTTTATGAGTGAGTACGATTTTGGTATTTCATACATCAAGGGAAAGGAAAATGTGGTTGCATATGCCTTGAGTAGGATACCACGAATCTTCTCCTTGGTACCCTTAAAGGTCAATCTGAGGGAACGTGTGTTGGAACAACTCCAAGGAGACAGTTGGTATTTAAAGGTTACTTCAAACCTCCAGAGTGGGCAGTAGTTAGAGCCAAAGTATGAATGATATAGTCTGGAAACAGACGGATTATTAAGATATCGAGGAAGGATGTACATCCATGAGAATGGGGATATTTGAAGCATCATACTGAAGGAAGCCCATAGACCACTTTATTGTGCGCATCCGGGAGTGAAAAAGATGTACGCAGATATGAAGAAGCTCTTCTTTTGGGTAGGCATGAAACATGATGTAGTCCATTTCGTCGCCAAGTGCCTAGAGTGTCAACAAGTGAAAGCCGACCACCATCACCCAACAGGCCTCCTACAACCACATGATGTTCCTATGTCCAAGTGGGAAGTCATCTCTATGGATTTTGTTGTGGGGTTGCCGCTCACATTCCATAGACACAATGCCATTCTTGTGATAGTGGATAAGTTAACCCAGAGTGCTCATTTTATTCTGGTTAGAGACACTTACGATGTCACTGATGTGGCACGTGTGTTTGTAAGCGTGGTTATCCGTTTGCACGGGATACCTAAAAAGATCATTTAAGATAGGGACTCCAGATTCACTTCTAGGTTTTGGACAAGTTTACATTCAGCATTGGGAACTCAGTTGAACTTAAGCACAACTTATCATCCTAAAACAGATGGGCAGACTGAGAGAGTAAATCAAGTCATGGAAGACATGATTAGGATGTATGTAATGGATAATCAAACCTAGTGGGAGAAGTACCTACCTTTGGTAGAGTTTGCCTACAATAACAGTTATCATAGTTCCATCGGAATGCCACCCTACGAAGCTTTGTATGGGAGGCCATGAAAAACACCTTTGAGTTGGGATAGACTAGAAGACTAAGTAACAGTTGGGCCAGAGTTGATTCAGGAAATGGAGGAACAGGTGATTCAGATCAGGAAGAGGCTAAAGGAAGCACAGGATAGACAGAAATGTTATGCGGATGCACATAGGACCGACCGAAGTTATGAAGTGGGAGACCAAGTTTTCATTCGTATTAGGCCTAATAAGAGTACCATACGGTTCGGGAAGGGGACAAAGTTGTCACCTCGGTTTATAGGACCATTGAGGATCCAAGACAAATTTGGACCCGTTGCCTATCGTCTCGTACTGCCACCCCACTTGCATAAAACTCATAATGTATTTCATGTATCTGTTTTACGTCATTATGTTGCTGATGAATCACATAAAATAAATTGGAAGGAATTGCAGGTGTCGGACGTGGGAACCCTCACAGTAGAACCATTACGCATATTGGACCATAGAGTCCGACAACTCAGGAACCATCTAGTAGACTAGGTTAAGGTCCAGTGGGACAAGTATAGTCCAGGATCTGCTACTTGGGAAGATGCCGAGACACTACAACGAGACTATCCCTCACTATTTTGACCACCTCAAGAACATGTTTCTCGAAGGTGGGGTGTATGTAACACCACCTTTTGACTTAGACATCTAGGATTACTTGAGGCCTATATACTTCATTTTCTAGTCACAGTGAAACTATTAAGTGATACACTTAAACTTTAAAATTTATGAACTTTTATGAATGTTTAAATGTTAATGATGATGATGTATATGATGTGATCTACTGTGTGCATGTGAATTTTATGAATGATTAAATGTTATTGATGATGATGTATGTAATGCGAGCTATTATGTGAATGTAAACTTTATGAATGATTAAATGTTAATGATGATGATGTATGTAATGCGATCTATTATGTGAATGTAAACTTTACAAATGTTTAAATGTTACTGATGATGATGTATATGATGTGACACTGATGCAGGAGCATCCACAACTCATCAAGTGAGCCAGCACGTGGAGCAGAAAAGACAACTGGACAATGCCTATACAAATTTTGAAATGATTTGGGAGTTGTTGCACCGCTCTTTAATGAAGTCGTTCATAAAGAAGCGCACTTGTATTGTAAAGGGGACCTTGAGCCTTTAAGCTCTCTTCCTTAGTAGATAGGAAGGCATTTAATATATTTAATGCTGTTAGATAGGAATTTAATTGTAGATTTGATAGTTGTAGAATTCAAGAGGGAAATGGAATATAGACACCCTCCTTTGTACATTGTAACATTAGTATGGAGAGCATTCAGACGAGAAGAGAAGGAGAGCGCAAGCAGAGAACTACATATAGAACACCCATGTACAGACATTGAATTAATAGAGAAAGCTTTTGATTCAATTTCATGGTTATGTGTCTATTCTCTGTGTGTGTTGATGTTGTGCTTATGAATATTTTCTTTCTGTTATGCACTTGCTTTTATATGTTGTGCAAGTGATTTCATGTTTCGAAACTGGAGTCTGAGATGGTGAGTGAATGAGTTTTAATTGTTTCTCTAAGTGAACCAGAGGATTCCTGCATGGAGTGCAGTTGAAATTGTCCGCAAGGAGTGCGTGACTGTAGGGTTTACTTAGAGATAGCTTTTGTTCTCATTTCCTTGAAGAGTGCAGATTTTGCACTAGAGCCGTGCAAGGTGTGCGCAGGCTAGATGAAGTCTCAGAGTTGTGATTATGAGCAAAGGGTTGAAAGATTTCTGCTGCAGGTGAGTGCGCATAATCGAGGAAGCTTCAACACTTAGTCGTGTTCGAAGATATTCCACAAGGAGTGCGTGCAAAAAGTCTTCATAAAGAGTCATGGAGTGAGAGAAAGATCAGGAGGGATAAGCCTATAAGTTTGTCGAAAGAGAAAACCAGGCATTGCTGAGGAAATATCCAGGAAAGATCGGACGGTTGAGATCTCCTGGAAAGACTCCACGAAATCCCAAGGACCGTTAGGTCTTGCAAAGCTGCAAGGAGTTTAAGGAATGCACACTCAAAGGTTTGAAGTCCAGGAGGAAGTGGAGCCATTGATCTGAAGTCACAGGGGCCATCAGATCATATGTGACATCTCTTATCGGTATCTCGCGAGTTCGAGTGCCAAGTTTCCGGAGCGGGAGTAGCGATATCGCTAAGAGCGATACTCTGATAAGTTCTGGACCGTCGATTGAGAGAGACGCGTGTCGGAATATCCTAGAGAGTCAAGATTCAAAACTTTGAAACTTTTGGTGTCAAAGGGATCGCGGAGGATTCACGAAACCCCGAATTGCGACGGGTCCCACGGCGGGAGTGTGAGGTATTGACAGGTGGCATCGCGTATCGGGGTTCGGGACTTGGGAGGTCCTATGAAACGGTGCCATGGAAGTCGCGAATTCCCGATTGACGATTTCCCAATTTCCACAAGGGTGTGGGGTCCAAGTATCCGCAGTGAGGACAAGTGTCATCGGAGAATCGACACATCGGGTTTCGGGGAATTGAGGAGCAAGAAACCCGCGACCCTAGGAATCGTGAATTCGCGAAGTCCGATTTCCCGGCTGTGAGGGGAGATCAGTGGAAATTTCCTGTGGGTGAAGAATTCCCGATAGGGAATTAGAGGAGAATTGTCACTCTTCGGGCCGAGGTCAGTGTAGGTCCTGGTGGAAGCGGGGAGCGCGGGTGGCGCGTACTGCACCAGAGTGGTATCAGAGCGAGTCTTAGGTTGACTGTTTGTTTTCTGTAACAAAGAGAAGAGAAGACATCATGCCGCCGAGGAGAGAAAGGCAGTCACCTGATCGAGAGGACAAGGATGCTCGAAGAAGGGGTAGGCCGACAGGAAACCCAAAAATAGAGCGCCAGATGAGAGATCTCCGAGCAAGGCTTGAGGAGATGGAGACAACACAGAGACGCGGGGTCAGCGCTGGAGAGTTCAGTGATTCTGAGGTGGAAGAGGAAGTTGGACACGAAGAAGAAGTCACAGTAGAGGACGTGTCAATCGAGCAGTTGATTAAAGACATCACTCGGATGAGCTCCAAAATGAAGATGGACATTCCAGCTTACGAAGGAAGCTTGGATGCAGAAGAGTTGTTGGATTGGATCATAGCTCTTGATACCTACTTCGATTATGAGGATATCGAAGAGGACAAGAAGATAAGGCATGCTGTTATGAAGCAAAAAGGACATGCAGCCTTATGGTGGGACGAGCTACAGGCGGATAGATGTTCCAAAGGAAAACAGAAGATCAAAAGCTGGGACAGGATGATCGCAAAGATGGAAGCGAAATTCATCCCGAGAGACTATCAAATCACTCTGTTCAGGCAAATGTAGAACCTGAGGTAGAAGTTGATGACAGTGAAGGAGTACACCGAAGAGTTTTACAGACTCAATATCAGAGCAGGTCATCGGGAGAGAAATGATGAGAAGGTGGCGAGATATCTGAATGGTCTAAGGTATGACATTCAGGATGAGTTAAGCATGCTAACCATCAGAATGGTGGAAGATGCTTACCAATTGGCTTTGAAAGCCGAGGAGAAGCTGAGTTGAAAGCAAGGTCAGCGAGGGCGAGGCAGAAGTCAACCCAGAGACAAAGTGGTTTCCCAAGAGAAATTTCAGAAGCCCAAGGAGGAATGGAAGAGACCTCAGGGTAAGGTCGAGAGAGGTGGAACCTCACAGAGGCAGCAATATGCTGAGCCAAGGAGACAACATACAGAGCAGGGTGGCAGTTATGCTGATGCCAACACTTTTCCTCATACCAGAGGAAGAGGAAGAGGCCGAGGAGGAATCATCACATGTTTTACATGTGGGAAGGATGGACATAAAGTCGTTGATTGTCCAGACAGGAAAATGGACAGAGGAGAAACTCACATCACTGAAGCACAGAGGCGTGATGTTGAGGATGAAGACACTGGAAGTGGGAAGTCATTGACACTGCACAAAGTTCTCTTAACACTTGAGAAAGAGGTGGAGGACACAACTCAGAGAACCAGACTATTCAGGACCACGTGCAAGACCAAGGGCTGGAAATGCAAGGTCATAGTGGACAATGGAAGCACCGAAAATCTCGTTTCGACCAAGATGGTGGAGAAACTGGAGCTGGAAACGACTAATCACCCGAGTCCATACAAAGTATCATGGATGCAGAAAGGACATCAGGTGAGTGTCACTAAACAATGTTTAGTTGATTTCAAAATGGGTGAATATAAGGATAAGGTCCTATGTGATGTTATTCCCATGGATGTCTATCACGTATTGCTGGGGAGACCATGGCAGTATGACTGAAATGTTGTTCATGATGGGAGGATGAACACCTACACCTTGGAGAAGGATGGGATGACACATAAATTTATTCCAATAAAATATAAGGAGGTGAAGACGGAAGTCAGAAATACAATACTTCTCATGAGTGGGAAGGATTTTCTCACAAAGATGGAGAAGAAGGAAGATCCACAATTCTTTGTGGTCAGGAAACCGAGAATTATCTTGACTAGCACAAGATTGGACGACTTGCCAGACGAGATTCAGGAACTATTGGGAGAGTTCGCTGACATAATCGTGGACGAACTACCTCGTTCGTTGCCACCGATGAGGAGTGTGAGTCACCACATATACCTCATACCTGGAGCAAGTTTGCCGAACAAAGCCACGTACAGGTTGACGCCGCAGGAAAACGAGGAGGTCAAAAGGCAGGTACAGGATCTGCTGGACAAAGGATTGGTCAGAGAAAGTCTGAGTCTGTGTGTTGTTCCGATAGTACTGAATGAAAAGAAGGATGGAGGCTGGACAATGTGTACAAACTCCAGAGCGATAAACAAAATCACCATCAGATACAGATTTCCACTACCAAGAATGGATGATTTGATGGATTGCTTGAGTGGGGCAAATTATTTTTCAAAGATTGATCTGAAGAGTGGATATCACCAGATTCGCATGAGAGAAGGTGATGAATGGAAAACAACATTCAAAACAAACGAGGGTTTGTATGAATGGCTGGTCATGTCGTTTGGCTTGACAAATGTGCCGAGCACATTTATGAGACTGATGAATGAAGTCCTGAGGGAATTCATCGGGAAGTTTGTAGTCGTATATTTGGATGATATATTGATCTACAGTAAAATGAAGGCTGAACATTTGAAGCTTTTGGCCATTGTGATGAGGAGGCTACAACAGGAGAAGCTGTTAGTCAACATGAAGAAGTGTTCATTCATGCAGACAGAGCTCATATATTTGGGTTTTGTTATTTCAGCTAATGAGTTGAAGATGGATCCAGAGAAGATAGAAGTGATCAAGAATTGGCCATCACTGAAAAATATCTTCGAGGTGAGGAATTTCCATGGACTGGCTAGTTTCTACAGAAAGTTCATTCAGAATTTCAGTGGAATTAGAATCGTGATGATGGACACAGTGAAAAAGTGGCATAAGAATTTTCACTGGACAACAAAAGATGAGAAGAGCTTCAATCTGTTGAAGCGAAAGATGACAGAGCAACCAGTGTTGGTGTTGCCTGACTTTCATAAGACATTTCAGGTGAAATGTGATGCTAGCGGATATGCTATAGGAGTGGTCCTGAGTCAAGAAGACAGGCCAGTTGCATATTACAGTGAGAAGTTGGATGAAGCAAAACTGAAGTACTCCACGTATGATAAAGAATTTTATGCTATCATACAGGCGTTGAAGAAGTGGAGGCATTACTTGATACCCAAGGAATTTGTTCTGTACAACAATAATCATGCATTGCAATTTGTGAGTCAACAGGAGAAGTTGAACCAGAAGCATGCAAAATGGGTGGAGTATATGTAGAATTTTACATTCATCATCAAACACATTTCAGGAACTGCTAACAAAGTGGCTGATGCTTTGAGCATGAAATGTTTGCGGTTGCAGGAGTTCAGAGTCAAAAAATTGGGTTTTGAAAATCTGATATACATGTATGCAGGAGATGCAGACTTCGAAGAAGCATACGAAGCAGCTGAGAATCCAGTTCTCAGAGATCGGAGTCCTTGGATAGACTACATGATCCAGGATGGATTGCTATTTCAAGGCAATCAGCTATATATTCCAATTTTCTCCATGAGGGAGAATTTGGTGAAGGAAAAGCATATTGGTGGATTAGCAGGGCACTTTGGTTACAATAAAAAATTCGCAAAGCTAAGAGAATCGTATTTTTGTCCAGGTATGCGAGCAGATGTAAAGAGGTTTGTTGACAGGTGTCAAATTTGTCAACAATCGAAGCGCCGAAAGCAGAATGCAGGTTTTTATCAGCCATTGCCTATACTTGAGAAGCCATGGGAGGTGATCAGCATGGATTTTGTATTGGGTTTGCCGAGGATGCAAAGAGGGGTTGATTCCATGTTTGTGGTAGTGGACAGGTTTTCTAAAATGGCACATTTTATTCCGTGTCAAAAGACCAGCGATGCGACCCACATCGCAAACTTATTTTTCAAAGAGATTGTGCGACTACATGGATTGCCGAGAAGCATAGTCTCGGATCAGGATACCAAATTCATAGGTCATTTTTGGAGGATGCTATGGGAGAAGCTAGGGACTAATTTGGATTTTATTTCAACTTACCATCCGCCGACAGACGGACAGACCGAGGTGGTCAACAGGAGTCTGGGAGACTTGTTGAGAAGCCTGGTGACAGAGCACCATAGCAGTTGGGACCAGAAATTACCACAGGCAGAGTTCGCATACAACGATTCGGTGAATCGAAGTACAGGAAAAATCCCATTCCAGATTTTGTATGGAACACAACCAAGGGGAGTTTCTAAACTTAGGGAGTCAGAACAGGGTGCGACTAGCAGCGCGGGTGCTGAAGAATTCGCTGAGGCGATGCAGGAACTTCACAGTCAAGTGAAGCAGCGACTGATGAAATCAAATCAAGAGTATAAGCGTAGAGTTGATCAGCGGAAGAGACAAATTCAGTTCGAAGTTGGTGATTTGGTTCTGGCACACTTAAGGAAGGAAAGGTTCCCAAGGGGAACATACAACAAACTAAAGATGAAAAAGATTGGACCATGCAAAGTCTTGAAGAAATTCGGGGAGAATGCATATGAAATTGAGTTGCCAGAGGGCATTGGGATATCTCCGATATTTAATGTTTTGGATTTATACCCATACAGGGTTGGAGAAGCAGAGACTGGAACTAAGGAACCAGTGTTTCAGTGGCAGAAATAGATGCCAGTTGCAGAAAAGCCACAGATGGAGTGCATACTGGACAAGCGAGTGGGAAGACAGACCAGGCGGAAGTAGTATTTTGAGTACCTGGTGAAATGGAAGAATCACCCAGTCGAGGATGCCAGCTGGGAAAATGAAGCAGTTATACAGAAGCATGGACAGACCGTGCAGGAGCTCATGGATAGGAGCCCATGAATTTTTTCAAGTCGAGGAGTATGATGTAGGAGCATCCACAACTCATCAAGCGAGCCAGCACGTGGAGCAGAAAAGACAGCTGGATAACACCTATACAAATTTTGAAATGCTTTGGGAGTTGTTGCGCCGCTCTTTAATGAAGTTGTTCATAAAGAAGCGCACTTGTATTGTAAAGGGGACCTTGAGCCTTTAAGCTCTCATCCTTAGTAGATAGGAAGGCATTTAATAGATTTAATGTTGTTAGATAGGAATTTAATTGTATATTTGATAGTTGTAGAATTCGAGAGGGAAACAGAATATAGACACCCTCCTTTGTACATTGTAACATTAGTATGGAGAGCATTCAGACGAGAAGAGCAGGAGAGCGCAAGCAGAGAACTGCATATAGAACACCCATGTACAGACATTGAATTAATAGAGAAAGCTTTTGATTCAATTTCATGGTTATGTGTCTATTCTCTGTGTGTGTTGATGCTGTGCTTATGAATATTTTCTTTCTGTTATGCACTTGCTTTTATATGTTGTGCAAGTGATTTCATGTCTTGAAACTGAAGTCTGAGATGGTAAGTGAATGAGTTTCAATTGTTTCTCTAAGTGAACCAGAGGATTCCTGCATGGAGTGCAGTTGAAATTGTCCGCAAGGAGTGCGTGACTGTAGGGTTTACTTAGAGATAGATTTTGTTCTCATTTCCTCAAAGAGTGCAGATTTGGCACCAGAGCCATGCAAGGTGTGCGCATGCTAGACGAAGTCTTAGAGTTGCGATTCTGAGCAAAGGGTTGAAAGATTTCTGTTGTAGGTGAGTGCACAAAATTGAGGAAGCTTCAACACTTAGTCGTGTTCGAAGATCTACCGCAAGGAGTGCGTGCAACAAGTCTTCATAAAGAGTCATGGAGTGAGAGCAAGCTCAGGAGGGATAAGCCTATACGTTTGTCGAAAGAGAAAACCAGGCGGTGTTGAGGAAATATCCAGGAAAGATCGGACGGTTGAGATCTCCTAGAAAGACTCCACGAAATCCCGAGGACCGTTAGGTCTTGCAAAGCTGCAAGGAGTTTAAGGCATGCACACTCAAAGGTTTGAAGTCCAGGAGGAAGTGGAGACATTGATCTGAAGTCACAAGGGCCGTCAAATCATATGCGACATCGCTTATTGGTATCGTGCGAGTTGGAGTGCCAAGTTTCCAGAGCGGGAGTAGCGATATCATGAAGAGTGATACTCCGATAAGTTCTGGACCGTCGATTGAGAGAGATGCATGTTGGAAGATCCCGGAGAGTCGGGATTTGGCACTTCGTAACTTTTGGTGTTAAAGGGATCGTGGATGATTCGCGAAACCCCAAATTGCGATGGGTTCCATGGCGGGAGTGTGAGGTATTGACAGGTGGCATCACATATCGAGGTTCGGGACTTGGGAGGTCCTGTGAAACGGTACCACAGAAATCGCAAATTCCCGATCGGTGATTTCCCAATTTCCACAAGGGTGTGGGCTCCAAGTATCCGCAGCGAGGACAGGTGTCATCAGAGAATCGACACATCGGGTTTCGGGAAATTGAGGAGCAAGAAACCCACGACCCTAGGAATCACGAATTTGCGAAGTCATATTTCTCGGCTGTGAGGGGAGATCAGCGGAAAGTTCCTGTGGGTGAAGAATTCCCGACAGGGAATTAGAGGAGCATTGTCGCTCTTCGAGCCGAGGTCAGTGTAGGTCCTGGTGGAAGCGGGGTGTGCGGGTCGCACGTACTGCACCAGACACATTGTGAGAATGTGAATTAAATGAATGTTTAAATGCTATTAGGATAATGTTAGATATGATGTAATCTATTTTGGGTAAATGATAATCTTGTGAATGGGTGCCGAAATTGAATTATGGGATATTATGAGACCTATTTCTAATTGGAAAAATTTGATGTTAATTTATCGGTACAGGGATGTCAAATTGAAATGATGCTAGTATGCAATTACATGATGATAATGCATAGAAATGTATGAGTTTGTGTTACAGACTAATCTGCAGGTTATGGTCTATGAAATAGCCAAGGGATAATGATGATGAAAGTATATATCAGGACCACTGACCGAGAAACATTATGGTATGAATATTGTATTTGGAAATTTATATTGGTTTGGATGCATTGCTATGATATGTGGACCAGTGCATGATTTCAGGTGATGACACTGCCCAAAACCGAATAAACGATGACAAAACCCCCAACAACACGGTGCCACTGTATATTCCATTGTAGGGTGTTGACCCTGGTTTTGTTAGGAGGGGTGTAGGCATTTCCCACCGTCTATCCTCCATTGTAGGGTGGGCTATCATAGGGGTGGAACCTAGATTTGATTAGGAGGGGTGGAGGCATTTCCCACCGTGTATCCTCCGAAACCTGAAGTCATGGGAGAACGGTGCTAGTCACGCTCCCCAGGTCATGTGATGATGACTGTCAGTTGCCTCCTAGGGAAGCTTGGTCGAGATAGCGACACTTCCACTTACGGGTTCTATTTGGAGTTAGGTCAGTATAGCTGATGCTCCAAGATAGTCTAGCAGAGGATGGATAGGAATGAAGTTGGAAGTAGGTTAGGGAGGAAGGATGAGTAGTAATAGTTGAGACTATATGGAGATCTGTCATGTGGTGGATTTTGATGAAGAAAAATGTGTATATATGAATATTCATTATTATGTAACTAAACCACAGTTGTTTAAAATA
>ML776663.1:1162158-1208332 GCA_009831015.1 Picea engelmannii
GATTCAAGAGATGGAGGAACAGGTGATTCAGATTAGGCAGAGACTAAAGGAAGCACAGGATAGGCAGAAAAGTTATGCGGATGCACACAGGACCAACTGAAGTTATGAAGTGGGAGACCAGGTTTTCATTCGTATCAGGCCTAGTAAGAATACCATATAGTTCGGGAAAGAGACAAAGTTGTCACCTCAATTTATAGGACCGTTCCTATAAATCTCGTACCCATTTAAATCGAGGTCCCATTGCCTATCATCTCGTACTGCCACCCCACTTGCATAAAACTCATAATGTATTTCATGTATCTATTTTACGTCATTATGTTGCTGATGAATCACATAAACTAAATTGGAAGGAATTGCAGGTATCAGAAATGGGAACCCTCATGGTAGAATCATCACGCATATTGGACCATAGAGTTCGACAGCTCAGGAACCATTTGGTAGACCAAGTTAAGGTCCAGTGGGACAATTATAGTCCAATATCTGCTACTTGGGAAAACACCGAGACACTACGATGAGACTATCCCTCACTTTTTCGACCACCTCGAGAATATGTTTCTCGAAGGTTGGGTGTATGTAACACCACCTTTTGACTTAGACAACCAGGATTACCTGAGGCCTACATACTTTATTTTCTATTCACAATGAAACTATTAAGTGATACACTTAAACTTTAAAATGTATGAATTTTTATGAATGTTTAAATGTTATTGATGATGATGTATGTAATGCGATCTATTATGTGAATGTAAATTTTACGAATGTTTAAATGTTATTGATGATGATGTATATGATGTGACATATTGTGAGAATGTGAATTTAATGAATGTTTAAATGCTATTAGAATGATGTTGGATATGATGTAATCTATTTTGGTAAATGATAATCTTATGAATGGGTGTCGAAATTGAATTATGGGATATTATGAGATCTATTTCTAACAGGAAAAATTTGATGTTAATTTGTTGGTACAAGGACACCAAACATAAATGACGATTGTATGCAATTACATGATGATAATCCATAGAAATGTATGAGTTTGTGTTATAGACTAATATGCAGGTTATGGGCTATGAAATAGCCAACGTAATGATGATGAAAGTGGATATCATGAACACTAGTTGAGAAACATTATGGTATGAATATTGTATGTGAAATTATATTGGTTTGGATGCATTGCTATGATATGTGGACCAGTGCAGGATTTTAGGTGATAACATTGCCCAAAACTGAATAAACGATGACAAAACCCCCAACAACATGGTGCCACTATATGTTCCATTGTAGGGTGTGGACCCTAGTTATTATTAGGAGGGGTGAAGGCATTTTCCACTATGTATCCTATGAAACCTGAAGTCATGGGAGGAAGGTGTTAGTTCACGCTCCCCAAGACGTGTGATGATGACTGTCAATTGCCTGCTAGGGAAGCGTGGTCAAGATAGTGACACTTCTGCTTACGGGTTCTATTTGGAGTTAGGTCAATATAGTTGACGCTCCAAGGTAGTCTAGCAGAGGAAGGATAGGAATGGAGATGGAAGTAAGTTAGGGAGGAAGGATGAGAAGAAATAGTTGAGAAAGTATGGAGATTTATCTTATGGTGGAATTTAATGTTTTCCCTTCTAAAAAAAAAAAGAAAATGTGTATATCTAAATATTTATAATTACGTAACTAAACCACAGTTGTCTAAATAAAATTGTTGAACCGGATAATTGTAATTAAAGGATTTCTCAAACAATTGATTGGTTTGTTGTCTTTTATAAAAGAATAGTCTTGTTGATTGGATTGAATGCATACATAAATTACTAAAGGATGATAGTTTTTTATTATTAGTACATGCATGGGACTTGTATGTACTAGATACACATGCATTTCTTGTACATATACACTAGTATGTATGATTTTTCTTGACTTACTTACTGATAATGTCGGTTAATTGTAATGAATGTGTGAACCATGTTTCTTTTCCTTTGTACCATAAGATACCTTAACTTCGGGATGAAGTTTCCTGAAGGGTGGGTGCATGTAACAACCCTAGTTGAATATATGATTAGGGATTATTAAGTAAAATTAATTAGGTAATTAATTTTCCTAACATGGTTTTAATTAAACAAAGATTGGCATAATAATATTAATTAAATATTAATTAATTAATTAATTGTTAGAACTTTTGATTAATTAATTAATTAATTAAGTAATTACCTATCACATTCAATGACATGGGTAACAAATTTAAGAGGGTTAATAATTTTAATTTGTTTAATTAAATGATTTACGTATGCGGGAGGGGATAAGACATTAAATATAAAGATAAGATATTAATAAGGGGATAAGACATTAAATATAGGGATAAGATAATAATGAAGTGGATAAGATATTAATGAGCGGGAAGAGAGTCGGTGAAGGGGGCATATGACGGGAGGAGTCTTACGGGGAGGAGGAGGATTATTTTTGGAGGAGGAAGAATTATTGGAAGGGGGGAAGACTGTATGTCTGAGGTGCTTATTTTCCTAGTGTGGGGAGTTTGTTTTATTGGTTTTTGGTGAACCAAAAGCAGGGGGCACTAGTTTGATGGGGGTTTTGGGCATGGGGGCCTGGATATCCTTACGGTATCATGGAGCTAGGGAGCCAAACAGGCTGCTCCTAGCTGGCAGAGAGGAAACATGGTTTTGGGCAGTGTTTGACACATTTTCAACTTCATCATTGGACCAAACCAAGTAGTGGGATTTAGCATCAGAAGCAAGTATTTTTAATTATGAATGGCTGAGTTATTTCATGTTGTAGATAGATTTTAATATCTGCTGAATATTTTTCTTATATGTTGGTGATTGAATTATTTATGTAAATTGAAAGGAATTGTATCTTAAATTATATCAAATTTTGTATTTTACGGTCTCTACACATGGTATGATTTACGTATGCGGGGAATTGTATCTTAAATTATATCAAAATTTGTATTTTACGGTCTCTACACATGGTATGATTTACGTATGTGGGGAATTATATCTTAAATTATATCAAATTTTGTATTTTACGGTCTCTACATTTCATTACCAAATGAAACCGATCTATCTCTTTCTTTCTTAAGAGTTATGAATCCGTTCTCGTCACTTGTCATGTGTTTTGAGCAACCACTATCAACGTCCCAATCACTTCTTATTCTTTATGCCTGTAGTGCAAGGGAACATTCTTCAACATTTAGTTTATCCTTTTTCTTGATCCAAATTCTTTATGGTCCCTTTTGATGATTGTTGAATTCCTTCTTTTTTTCCTTGGAGGAACTGTTAATATGCAATCTTTGGCCATATGTCCAAAACTGTTTCATTTATAACATTATACTTCATCATTTAATCAGTCAAAATTGTTATAGATTATGTTGTATGCTTCGTGAGGGTTTATGAGATTATTATTTCTAGGTTTACCTTCATAGTTGCTTATGTTCTTAGCATATGCTTTGTAATTTATAGATTTGTACCCGAAATTATTACAAAAATATCATGAACCAAGAAAGATAGTTTGATACCTAGGAGATGTTCTAAATGGTGTTGTTCCTCTATATTTTTATTCTTGATTTATTTCCATGGGTGAATGTTGATTCTAAAACATGGGTCTTTTAGAAAGTGCCATCCTTTTGTAATCTTCTTCTTGATCATTCTCATGAGAGGGACTGTATTCTTCCTTCTTGGTGAATCCTCTAGTGACTTCTGCATAATGCCTTTGTTTTTATTCCTCTTCTATACTCATAGGGATTGAATCCTTCTCTGTATGTGTTTGGTTGTATCCCAGTCCAGAACTGTCATGATATGACCTTTGAGAATTAATGATTTCTTCTAGTATTTTGCCGTTGTTTTGTTGCATATCTCTTTTCTTAATTTCCTTTCTTAGAGAAATGATTTATGTTTCGAATGTTTCCTTCTCTTTTTCCTTTAATTATAGATGGATTCTTAGTATTTCTTCAATCCTTTTGTCTTCTTAAACTTGGAATTTTAGTTTCAAAATCACCTGCTAATCCTTTTAAGAGTTAGAACTTTAAGAGCTTTCTTTCAACTTGAGTAATTCCTCCTTGAGCGATTTATTTTTCTTCCTCTCTTTCTCTAATTCTCTTAAAGCATCGATTAGTTCTGCTTCAATATCTCCCTCACCTTGTAGTTCATAATCCTCTTCATAATTTTCAAAATCCATAAAGACTACATTTTATGAGTAATTGTCACTATCATCATCCTCATCTGATGTTGCACTGTCTTCCTTTGAATAGAGATTTTTCTTAAAGAATTTATTCATGTTTCTTCTCTTGTCCCCCTTTTGATATTTCTTTTGTTTCTTAGGATCTTCTTCTTCATAATTCTTTTTATTCTTATCATATGGACATTTATCAACAAAATGACCAATTTTACCATAGTTAAAACATTTAAAAGGAAACTTACCTTTGTACTTGCCAATTCATTTCTTTAACTTCCTTATGAAGTTGGCCACCTCTTCATCTTCATCTAAATATTTTCTATAGCTATAGTATGACTTTGGCTTATTCTTCTTCTTTGTGTTCTTCGATGCTTTGAAGGTCGCTTCCTTCTTGGATTGGTTCTCTTGTTTTGTTCTCATTTCATAGGCCATACATATCCCATGTAGCTCATCCATGCTTATTGTACCAATATATGCTATTTCTTCTAGGGATTAAATCTTAGGATCAAACCTCATTGGAAGAGACCTTACTATCTTCTGAAAAATCATAAAGTATTCAAATTTTTCTCCCAGTCTTTTAATTTCATTCACTATTTTATCAAATCATAAAAAATAAGTTGTAATGTTTTCATATTCCTTAATTTTTAACTATTCAAATTTACCTCTGTAAGTTTGAAGCTTGGTCGCCTTGAATTTGGCATCTCCTTCATAAATTTTATGAAGTTTATCCCAAATATCCTTTGTAGAATTACAATTCACAACCTTGCATATAATGAATCAACCAGGCCATTTAGGATAACATTTTTATACCTCGAATTGTTTTGAATGAGTTTCTTTCCATCATTATCTGTTGCTGGAGTGGAATAATCTTTGTTTTCATCTACTACTGATTTCCAAACATCAAATCCCTATGCTTGTACATATGTTTTCATTCTTCTAATCTATAAGGAATAGTTCTTCCCATAAAACTGTGGTACTCCAATATTAGCATATTACATGATCTTCCTTCCAGTGGTTAAATTTTTTTCTTAAAGGACATGCTCTGATACCAATTTTTAGAATACTGAGAGGGTGGGTGAATAGATATTATTCAATATTTTACCACTTTTAATAAGAACTTGTAATAATTAAATTTATCAACAATATATCATCAATATATTATGAGTAGTATCAATCAACAAAGGATAAAAAATAACCACAGATACACAATACACTATAATTTACGTGGAAAACCAAATGGGAGAAAACCACACAATGTTTTATTATATGTCAAAGATTACATTCACAGGAAGAACCAACATCCAAATTTTCCAGCACAAACTATAAGGAGGCACCGACCCTTTTATTTACAGGCACCAACCTAAAGGAAGCTCTGACTCCTTGAATTCTCTAGCTGCAACTGGAAGGAGGCTACAACCCCTTGATTTACAAGATCCGACCTAAAGGAAGCTCCAAATCCCTTAGTTCTCCAGAACCAATCGGAAGGAGACTAAAACCCCCTTTCCTTGCATGTCCTATTGCCCTAAAATATAATTGAATACTCACTATCACTACCATTGATCAACCTGTAATTGCCACTATCACTAATACATAAAAATGTCACTGTCATTGTCACTTCCACTGTCACTATCACTGTCACATGAACCTATAATTGATGATCAACCAATCATCCAAACTATCACTTCCTCTACCCCTGATCAACCATTACCAAATCCACTCACATGGATACCAAAACATCACCAAACCATGTACATCAACCATGTACTAGAACCTGTACTATACCATATGCCAAGTATCCAAGATGTGCCAATGTCTCAACAATATGCCTCAAGCATGCACCATAAAAAATAAGATCATATACCAAGTATATGCCTCATATATATTCCAATATCACAAAGATATTCCTATAACAATGAACCATAAAATCCATAAACTAAGTTTCAATGATATGTCTCAAGCATGTATCAATATCAAAAGAATATGGAACTCAACCATATGAAACCATATACCAAAAAGGACCTCCAATAAATGCCTTAATCATGTTCCATACCTTCCATGATACAAGCCTCAACAAAACACATAAATGACATACCCTTACTCATGAAGAAATAGTTGATACATATCAACTTAGATCCAATAGAAACTTTGTTGTACCATCAAAACTTTCTACAACTTGAACCAATAATCCTTCATCAAATATGTCTTAGATTTGTTGGATAGATGCTAGATATCACACAGAGCCTCGTGTGATAGACGCTACACAACCTATGAGGGTGCCTTGTGGGACACCAGTAGCCTGACCTATGGGGGTCAACTAAACTAGGTTTTCCTAAAACCATTTCTTCTCTACAACTCTGAGACTTTCACACTCCTCTCTTCCTTAGATATTCTTCCTTAGATATGCTACAAAAGACTTACCAAAAGATCACATGAAATATAGATAAGCATTGAAATTGAGTGTGTAAAGATGAGAGGCTTCTTGAGGTGCATTTATAATTTTCCAAGTGACTTATTTTCCTCACTTTAGGGCCAACTTGTACTTTCTTTTTATAACTATTTTATCCTTTAATTAATTACTAGTAACTTCTTGTTGTAACCGTTTAAGGGCTTCTTAACCAATCTTCGAGTCTTCCAACTTCATGACCTCATAACTCCTCAATCGTGGGGAACTATGTGATGTACCACTGTTAAACCATAAATTGTGGCACATTACCACTTAATTGGGTCATATTACATTAGTATTTTATTTTATTTATGTCATCTTGGGTCCATTAGTTGTAATTGTATCTCCTAGTGGCCTGTATATACCAAGGAGACCTTTTCATGTGGAATCATATTGTTTTGTGAATTCATGTGTTGTATAAGGAGGTTTCCCCCTTGAAGAGGATTATTATCTGAATTTATCTCTTTTTCAAGGCATGGAGTACTTATTTTGAGGTTTTTATGATATTTTGATATTTGTTTCTTAACATTTGGTATCAAAGCTAGACAATCCTTAGGACTGGCTTCTTCAAAACATGTCTTCTTGTAATTTTCGCTACAATTTTTTCTGGAAGGTTTCAAGATCTGTAATTTATATAGTGTAGATGAGTCATATAGAGATAACAGGGATCTAAATTTCAGATCTTGGTTCGTTATATTTTTTTATATACATTCTATTCAGGTTATGGTTGTTGATTAGTCTCGAAACTAGCATGAAACATGTTGTCTTGGAATTTTCTCTCCCACTTTGTTTCTATTTTTTTTCAGGTTCTAAAATTTTTACATTATGAAGGAATAATAGTGAATTATATTGTGTACAAATTTCATCCCTTAATTCATTGTAATATGAAAGTTACTCTCTGAGGAAATTAGGGATTTTGGTTGGTCCAAATTTGAGTATAAAACATGTGTTCTTGGGAAAATTGTTATATCTGAAGCTACAAACCTCCAAATTGTGTTAGACCGATTCCATTGGTTAGGGTACATACCTAAGTTTTACTAGTTCAAGTTTAAAGTTCTGAAGTGAATACAATAACAGGTGGTCGGTCATACAAGTTTTCTCTCCTGAAAAGGAAAAACATTAGTACATTTTGGGAAAGTTATCATAAAATTCTCTTGAAGAATACAATCTTGGTATAACCTATGGGGTTAGAAATAAGACACATCAAGCTACCTCAGAAAAACAATTTAGACTTCGAAGGGCCAAAATTGCAGAGCTACAACTAAAAAAAGGTCAGCTAGCAGAACAATCTCTAAATCAATGTTTTAAAAGGTGCATTTTGTTTTTGGAAATTTGCATATCTTTTGACTAGAAGATCCAATTGGGGTGATTCAAAAAGTGGAATAAAGTGGGATAAAAGGAGTATCACATAAATTTGAGAGAATATTATGGATTTTTAGATATAAATTTATTACGACATCTCTAAATGTAGGAGTTGTCGTTAATTGTCAATGCTACAACCCAAGGACAATGTGGTTCTTCCATGTACCTAGAGTATATTGAAAGGCCCTTTTCGAATGGTTGTTCATTAGACAACACTACTAAATATTTGAGCTCCCACGTACCTAGCATATATCGAGAGACCCCCTAGACTCCTGAGACCAACCGATTAAACCATTTGGCCATCTTTTTTCTATAGTACATCGAGAACAAAAGTGGGGGAGATCACTCTCTAGTACCTGGATATTCGGATAGTCTGGCTCAAGGAATGGTCAAGCCTCCTTAGTTAGTTCCCAAATATATTGGGACGAGTACTATTATTGGACCCCACACGTATATCAGAGATTTATAGAACTTGGCACTACCTTGTCTATGAGGACCTATTCCTAAGCCATTTAGGAATTCCTAGCTTGTAGTGACACTTAGCCAACATGCCACCAAAAAAGGGAACTTATATACCAAATAATCCCTCAAAAAGTCCTACTTTGACTCTTGATGAAGGTGAAGAAATGTGCAAGGACATAGATGATTTACAAAGGAAGGAGTGACAAAATATGAACAACAAAGGAGGATGGATTCAACTAAAGATAAGCTAGAAGCGATGATGGATACTAAGATGGATGGGTTAAAAGGGGAGATCAGGGAAGGGTTGAAAAAGTTGTTAATAGAGAGGCCACCTGAAAATGACAATGTATCCCATGAAATTCATGATGAGAACACAAGAAAGATGAATCAAGATTGGAGAAACTCCAACTTTGGGTTGAATACCAACCACATTCCTAAGATCGATATGAGGAAGTTTGATGGAAATGATCCAATCAGATGGATACTCCATATGGAGCATTTCTTTGATCTACATTATGTGTCTCACACACAAAATGTATGAATTGCATCCTTATATTTAGAACCCAATCAGTTTGTGTGGTATCGATGGATTTATTCTCGCAAATCACTTGTCACTTGGAAAATTTTCATGGAATAAATGATAGAAAACTATGAAGATACAAGGAGAAATACCTTCTTCATCCAATTAACCAATCTCAAGAAAAATGGTTCAGTTGCGGAGCACATTGAGAACTTCCAAAGATTGAATAAAAAAGTAACGAATATTCTAGATGAGCACGTGATTGATGTCTTCATAGGAATTTTAAAGGATAATTTTCAACACAAGGTTCTCCTTTGGGAACCCAAATGATTGAAGAATGCATTCAAGGTGGCGAGAAATGTTGAAAGTAAAAATCTAGCTATGGATACTAGAAAGACCACCCCTAACATCTATCGAGAGAATAATGTTCCTTCTTTTAAACCACCTCAACCTACAAGGTTGACACATCAAAAATTGGAGGAAAGAAAAGAAAAAGGTTTATGATTTAATTGTGACAACAAGTATAGTAAGGGACATAAGTGTGGTGAGAAGAAATTATTCTACATATATTGTGAAGAGGAAGAAGAACAAGAACAAGTATAAGAACCATCTCAAGATGAATATGTAGAAGATATTTATGCTGAATAAATGACTCTCACCATATCATGTCATGCATTGGATGGAGTTAGAACTCCTCAAAGCCTCAAGATCAAACGATATATCAAAAAGTAAAAGGTAATAATGATAATTGATTCTAGTCGTACTCATAATTTCATTCACTGTAAATTAGCCAAAGCTCTCAATTGCTTTATATATCCAGTGCCAGAGTTTCAAGTGATGATTGAAAATGGAGGAAATATCAATTGCTTAGGAAAATTCTATAAGATCAATCTTAGTATGGGGTAATATGTAATGAATAATCCAATATTTCTATACCTATGGGCGGTTTTTATGTCGTACTAGGGGTCCAATGGTTACAGTCATTGGTAACAATGTTTTTTATTTTTTAAGAAGTTTTCATGAAATTTTAATTGGAAGCAAAGGAATTTTAGTTAAAGGGGTATCACAGGAAAACCCAGTAAGGTGGTAAGCTCTAATGGCATGACAAAATTATTGAAAAAGGGGCATCTTGGTGTAATTGTACAACTATTCTCACTAGATATTTAAACATCTAAGCCATCTAATCCCCTAGATCTCCAAGGGATCATTGATAATCATTACAGAGTATTTGAAGATATTTAGAGAGGTATTCCACCCACTTGTGATCATGATCATGATATTCACTTAATTCATGAGAGTGTTCCTCCTAACATTAGGCCTTAAAGATACCCTTATGCCAAAAAGAGTGAAATTGAGCATATGGTTGTATAAATGTTAGAGGATGGAATTATTAGACCTGGCCAAAGTTCTTACTCTGAATTGGTGTTAATGGTACCTAAGAAAGAGGGCTCATGGCATATTCATCTAGATGATAGAGAGATAAAAAATATCACCGTTAAATATATTTTCCCCATTCCCATAATTGATGAATTTTTAGATGAACTACATGGAGCAATCTAATTCAAAAAGTTGGACGTGCTTTCAGGGTATCATCAGATTAGAATGAAGGAAGAAGATATCCCAAAAACAACATTCAAAACTCATGAAGGACATTATGATTTTTTGGTCATGCCTTTTGACCGTATGAATGAACCTTTCGTATTCCAAGGGTTGATGAATTTTGTTTTAAATCCCTTCCCTCGAAAATTTGTGTTAGTATTTTTTGATGATATACTAATCTATAGCAAGTCTTGGGAATATTCTGTTTGACATGTTGACATGGTGATACAACTACTAAAGGAGAAACACCTATATGCTAAGTTGTGAAAATGTTTTTTTGGGGTGAAGGAGGTAGATTATTTGGGTCATATTGTATCTCATGAAGGTGTCAAGGTATACCCTAACAAGATTAATGTCATGATGGACTGACCAATTCCCAAAACATTGAATAACCTTATAGTATTTTTGGGTTTGAGAGGTTACTGCCACAAGTTTGTTTGGAAGTATGGAAGAATAGAAACACCTTTAACTACATTAACTAAGAAGGATTCATTTTCATGGACTCCAGAGGAAACTCAATATTTTGAACAAATTAAAGAGGCAATCTGAAAATATGTTGTCTTGATCACACCAAACTTCACAAAAACCTTTATTGAGGAATGTGATTCCTCGGGGAATGGCATTGGTGTTGTTCTAATGCAAGTAGGAATGTCCCTTTATTTTGAAAGTCAGACACTCAAGGGAAAGGACTTACACAAACCCATTTATGAGAAGGAAATGATGGAAATACCAAATGCATTGAAGAAATGACACCCTTACCTAATAGGTAGGAACTTCAAGGTCAAAATAGATCATGAGAGTATTAAATAATTCTTGGATCAAAGACTATCTTCAGAAGAGAAACACAAATGGGTGACCAAGATCTGGGGTTATGAATTTGAAATCATATACAAAAAAGGGAAGAAAAATGTTGTGGAAGATGCACTCTCAAGAAAGGATGAAGATGTTGAGGCATTTCTCTATGCTATATCTATCACCCAACTTGATTGGATAACAAAATCAAGGGATGAATGTAAGAATGACAATGAATTGTGGAATCTAATTCAAAGGTTGCAACATGTTTCGAGTGCATCTGATACATTTACATGGAAAAATGATTTAGTATGGTACAAATATCGCTTATATTTATGTAAGAAATCCCAACTCAAACAAAATCTCAAACAAAAGGTACTCTTGGAATTGCACACCTCTTCGGTAGGAGGGCACTCAGTATTGTTGAAAACCTATCACAGGGTCAAGAGGAAATATGTTTTGGATGACCTTAAAACTAATGTTCAAAGGTTTGTGGAAAAATGTTTGGCTTGCCAACAAAATATGGTGGAAATAATTAAGACCCAATGTATTTTACAACCATTATCCATTCCAAGTCAGTGTTGGGAGGAGGTTTCCATGGATTTCATCACAGGTTTACCAAAGTTTGAAGGAAAGAGTGTAATCATGGTGATTGTTGATAGAATTATCAAGTACACACACTTTTGTGCAGTCTCTCATCCTTTCAAAGACAATACAGTTTCTACCACATTCATGGAGACAATTCAAAAGATACATGGAAGCCCAAAGAGTATTGTAAGTGACATAGATCCCATCTTCACTGGAGATTTTTTCACATACATTATTTTCTTGTTTGGGTACTCAATTGGATCATATCTCATATTATCATACTCAATATGATGGAAACACTGAGACAGTGAAATTTATTTCTAGAAGGATACCTTCATTTCTTTGTCTCTGATAAATAAATGTAATGGTTCAAGTGGTTACCCTTGGAAGAATGGTGGTATAACACTTCCTTTCATACTGCAAAAAAAATGACACCATTTAAGGCACTTTATGGATATCACCCATCATCCATCACTTCTTCTCTAAAATAAAAATCTAAGGTTTAAGCAGTGGAAGATCACATCGAGCATCAACAACACGTTCTCCAAATATTAAAGGAAAACTTGACCATGGCACAAAATCACATGAAACAACAAGCAGATCAACATCATATTTAAAGAAGTTTTGAAGTAGGGGATTGGGTATTTTTATGACTACAACCATACAAACATATGTCCCTTAAGAAAGCTAAGAAGGATAATAAATTATCACTGAAGTAGTATGGCCCTTATAAGGTGTTGCAAAATATTGGTACTATGGCATACCAATTGGAGTTACCTGCATCTTCACGAGTACACCAAATTTTCCATGTTTCATTCTTTAAGAAGTTATAAGTGACAAGATTCCAGTTCAAACTATATTTCCAGAACTTGATGAGGAAGGAAAAATCATATTGGAGACTGAATCTATCACTGACACAAGAATTCGTCAGTTGAGGAATAGATCAATTTCAGAATATGTCATTAAGTGGAAGAAACTACCTACTTAATATTCCACATGGTACGATGAGTCTTTTATACAGAAGCATCCAAAACTACTCAAGCATTCAGCACAACATGTTTTTGAAGGGGAGGGGCATGTTAAGAACTAAATCATGGCACATTACCCCTTAATTGGGGCATATTACATTAGTATTGTTTTTGTATTTATGTCAGATTGATTCCATTAGTTGTAATTGTACCTCCTAGTATCCTATATATACCAAGGATACCTTTTCATTTGGAATCATCTTGTTTTGTGAATTCATGTGTTGTAGAAGGAGGTTTCCCCCTCAAAGATTGCTATTATCTGAATTTCTCTCTTTGTCAAGGCATGGAGTACTTATTCTAAGGTTTTTATGCTATTTTGATATTTGGTTCTTAACAACCACCTATCGTTGTAAACAACATGATGAAGAGTATCCATCTATGAGGGTTTTGTATACACTTGAAGTATTCTTCAACCTCATTTTCCTTAGTCAACTTTGGGCCTCGTGGCCACACCTTTGGGTTTCTTGTAGACTTCTTCAAAGCATATTCCTGTGAGGGCCATGATTAAAGATATTCCATAAGGGGAACACTTTGGAGACTTATTCAATTATACCCAATACTTATAGAGGCCTCTAGACTTCCTCTAAAGTTGACATTAATGGCAATCCATTTTCCAACAACATTGAGTGGCTATTCTATCCCCATTTTAAAAAGTGGTGATCCTAGAATCACCCTCTTTCTCATTTGGAGTTAAAATTACAACCTTTTGCAACCACAACCTTGATACCCCATAATGTTATGAACCAAAACCTTCAAATTAGACCCTAAGTTTAAAAACGGTGCTCCTAAAATCACCTTTTCTTGGGTTAAAGTTACAACCTTTTCAACCATAACCTTAACACTTCTTAATGTTTTAAACTAAAACCTTAAAATCAACCCCCAAATCAGAAAGTAGTGCTACTAATAACACCTTTTTGGGGGGTTTACAATTACAACTTGTTTAGAACCATGGCCTTAGCAACATGTTTTTTTCTTTGGTTTTGGTTATTTTTTGTCTCTAAGCTATTTTTTTCTAATGATTTTGTTTACAATGATATTTGGATTTTAGGACATGGTTTCAAAAATGTTACAATTTAAACCCCCCTTAAAACAAAGTTCCATTGGCATCACCTCTTTTTTATTTGGGCATTGATTTTAGGATTTTAGTTGTAACGTGACTAGTTTTTTAAGCTACAGTTTCAAAAAAGTTGTATTTTTAATCTAGAAAAATGGTGTTATTGGTAGCATCAATTTTCAATTTGAGGGTTTATTTTAATATTTTGATTGCACTGGTATAACTTTTTAATGTCACTATTTAAAACAAGTTGTAATTTTAACCTTGAAAAAAAGGGGTACTATTGGTTGTTGGTTATTACTCTCTCTAAATACTTCTTGGCTGACCCAGGTTCAGATCTGAACATGTTTCCAACAAAACCCTCTAAAACTATCGACCCTTCTGGTAGACCAAAAGGAAACACAACACATAGAATGTATTGTGTAGTCTCACACAAGATAGTTCTATGGGTGACTGCATTGCTCAGGTGTTTGCAGTCTAGGAATGAGTGGGGATCTGGGATTATAATTGATCTTCTTCAGGCCTTGATCTAATTATTCTCTCTATTATTCCTAATATTTATTCATCTATTTATCTTAAGCATGCATTCTAATACATCTAACCGAAATATTCATTCATCCATTCATAGTATAAATATTAATAGAAGGTAAATATTCAATCAAATCACACATAACATAGGTTTTACCATGGTTCACCCCCTCCTGGGATATGTCCACAAATATTTGTCTTCTTTGACTCTTTTATATAGATTTGTACAATATATGGTACTGTGTGCACTACAATTCTGATCACAAAATCATGAAAAAAGGTTCCACAACCTCTGTGAGGAAGACTAGATCACACGAGGCTACTCAACCTGTAATATAACACTGGATATCTCGCTACCTTACTCTTCTACATATCAACAACTTACAAAATTGTATTATACTAGTTTGGTATCCTTACTATAGCTAAAAAACTGGAACAACCTTCAAACAACAACCAGAACAACTATTGGATTACTGAGGGGGGGTGAATCACTAATAGAGTAATTCAATCATTTTTAACCACAAATGAAAGTGTTATATCAATGTATCATTACCATCAAATAGTTACAAAGTGAATAAACAATGAACAAATGAGAAATCATACACATAGACAATACACTAGTGTGTTTACGTGGAAACCCAAAGCGGGAGAAAACCACATAATTCTTTTTCTTATATGTATTTAAGAATTACATTCATTGGAAGCACCAACTTCCTTTGTTTTCCAGCTGCAACTGGAAGAAGGCTCCAACCCCATAGTTTCTCAAGATAAAATTTGAGGGAAGCTCCAACTCCCCAATTCTCTGGCTACAACCATAAGGAGGCTACAACCCCCTATGTTCTCTGAATACAACCAAAAGGTGGCTACAACCACCTGTATTTTCCCCATCCAACCACCCTGACGTAGAAGTAGAATGATGGAACCATTATCACAATATCAGTGTGAGATATACCAATGTAACAATGTGTACCAATCAACCTGTAATCGACATTTACCATAAACAAGTGCATCAACCATGCATCAACTTGTAATAAACAATATGTAATCATCCTGTACCATAAACAAGTGTATCAACCATGCACCAAAATGTATCTCAACCTATACCATCAATGAGTGCATCAACCATGCACCAAATATGTACCAATCATGAATCAAATACACATAAACTATGACTCATCAAGATGTACCAACATCATCAACTATACACCTCATGTATGTGCCAACTCATCAACTACGTGTCTCAACCATGTACCCAACATGTACCTCAACCAAAATCCCTTATCAATTTCATTATCCAAATATGATTTTTAACTCTGTAATATACTTGGTGTATATGATCACATACCTACAAACCTTCCTTAACTTTAACAACAAGAGACTATCATTTTCATCAAACTGTACTTTAGTCTCACATGACTAACTTTGGATTAGTAAAAAAAACTAACTTGCAATAATCATAACTATGTACCTGTAATGAATAAATATTTGAAAATGGTACACAATGTTCTTCAGTGTATTTTATGCAATTCCTCCATATTTCACTACTTGGAACCTCTTAGAAAATGAATTATAGCAAAAAGACATACCTTGTTGAATTATGGCTTATTCTAGAGAGTGAACTTGTAGAGCATGCCTCGTACGGAATATTTGTTGTATCGATATGAAAATTGTACACAGAATACTAAAGACTGTAATCTAACCAATACATTTGGTCTTACAAAATTTGGATCTTTTATGAAGACGTTATGACATTTTTACTTGAAACACTTGTTTTAGACTAGTTTCAAGACTAGCCACAAACCCTATTTTCCACGACGTGTAACTCCAAAAATACAATGATCCACAAGATGAAAATTATACCACAACTACTTTGATATGTTTCCTAAATGTCCTCCCAATGTGATGGTTTGAATCATTCTATAAAATACATTATTTTGAAAATGGTGAGATGGCTTGTAAATAACATACCTTAGAAAGCATCATCAAAAGAATTTATCCTCCCTTGAATTTCAGCCTTCTTTACTTCACCTTCCCTCTGAAATTAATCTTAGATATGCTTTGGTTACCTCAGTCACCTATAGATATTAAATATTCTCAAGTGTGATTAAAATGAGAGAGCCTTGCCTCTTATTTATACTTTCATGTAGCTTCCTCAAGGGGTTACCTTTTAACCATCTTAACCCACTTTCCTTATTTTAGGGTTAACCCACTTCTAACCACTTGTCCACTTAGTAATTTCTCCACTAACTTTATTATTTAAATAATTTATTTTGTGTTCTATTTGACTTATATTATACTCATCACTTCAATTTATTATTTACCTTCTAAAATATCTTAAACCACTTTGACTACTTTGACCTTTTGG
Source organism: Picea engelmannii (assembly GCA_009831015.1). Lineage (NCBI taxonomy): Eukaryota > Viridiplantae > Streptophyta > Pinopsida > Pinales > Pinaceae > Picea > Picea engelmannii. The sequence continues at coordinate 1,179,073 of ML776663.1, forward strand.
GGCTTCTAGATGACTCATGAGGGTTCTCAAACTTAACATGGCCATAACTCTCTAACTGTGAGGAGTTATGTGACGTTCCACATACCAATGGAAATGGCATGACATGTAATATCCATATAGAATATTATTACATGAAAATATATCAAAACTCATACCATTATCCATCAAACAAGCTTGGTTTCATTACCCAAACCTTTGTGCTACCGAAATTTGCTACTAGACTTTCTTCAAGGGTTTACATCAATGACAACCGTTGGAAAAAAATTGATCAGACCAGGGTCCTTCTCAGGTTACCAAAAAAAGGTACCATGTAGTCTAGAGCATTGGCATTTTCATCTCCTACGAAGAGAAGAAGTCTCACCCGAAGCGTTGCTGAGACAGATAGATAGGGAAGAGTAGGAAAAATACTAAAGAGGATCCATAGATCATTCAGAACTCATTCTTGTTCTTGCACAAGAGACAACATCAGATCTGAAACATCTAACAACATTAATTAAACCTACTTATGTTATGAACAACGATTAAACATAGAACCATCAAATAGAACTCATAAACCATAAAGGAACAATGTAATGCATAAGTAAACATACAAAGACACAACATATTTTGGAAATTTGGTTCTCCTTCATATTATCTCCAGGATCTTTCCTTCATTACAAACTCAAAGTTACATAGAAAGGTTCAGTACAGACTCTGGATTTTCTCTTCTTGACTTACAAAAAGTTTCAACAACTAATCCCAAAACCTTGGGCGACTCTAATAGACAGGAATCAACCCAACTCTAATCCAACCAACGAACTGAACAAACAAAAACAACAACACCAACCCTTTTAAAATTATATTCAACCCTATATATAGCTAGGTTGTGTCTTCCTTCTCATCTTACATGCTTCCTTGTTCTATTGTAGTCGTTTGTTGCTTAGCTGGCATTGCATTGGCTTCCACAACTAATTTTTTGTTACTCTTTCTTCCATCCTCTGATGAAGTTTGCGCGACTCGTGCTTAATCAAAACTTGCACAATTATTACCCAAAAACGAAGGGCCCAATAGGCTCCGACCACAATCCTTGACTTGTCCTCGAGTCAAGCACTTGGTTATTTCACATCCTCCAGGAGTATTTGTTGTTTTCCCTTGTCCAAATTTTATTCTTCTTTGAGCTCTTATGTTTGTGCCTTTTCTTCCTTTTCCTCCTCAAATTAAGGGCCCAATTCTAGTACCAACTCTAAGTCTCGATGCTTTACTCCTTGAAAGCTTTCAACCTTGTCCTGCCATTTTTGGGCGAGGAGTGATGCCTCTACAAGAAATTGTTGTGTTGTCTGTTTTCTGTACTCCTTTGGCTTGGCCACAACCAATGAGTTCCACTCAGAATCTGTTGTTTCATTGAATTGATGCATTTGCATGTAGTTTTTCTGAATGACTGGTTGAAATTCGTGCAGCTCTTTCTTGGCTATAGACTGTGCCTCATAAAGTGTATTCAGCTCATTGTTGGCCTGTTGAATTTGGTCAAACTTCTGTTGTTTCTCCATAGGGTCCATTGTGACCACAAATTCCTCATTCAACACTTGAATTTTTTTTTTGACCTCCTCTAAAACTTGATTTCTTCAAGCGATGATGCCCATCCAATCGATGACTTCCTTAAAGATTTTGGTGCAGTCCATTGTGTGCTTGTGTAGTGCAGCTCGAGCATTGTTTCCTTGTAGTATTATCTTTTGCATATGTTCCTGCAGCTGCCGAGGCTATTGTTTTGCTTCTTGCTGGGCTTGTTGTAGCTTCACTTGTATCTTCTCAGTGCGGGTAGCGAGTTGTGTCCATGCTTGTTGTAACAACTCGATATGTTTCTCTGGCTCGCTTATCTCACTGGCTTCAAGTAGATCGGGTTCAACCTTCTGGATATTCAGGAAGGATTCTGCAAGCTTTTCGTGCACTTTTTCTAGTTTTCACTGGACTTGGATTCTATCATGTTCTTCCTACGTTCGACATACTTGCGCAACAAGTTGTTCTTTCCTGGAAATTTTGGTTGATCTCTCGGCTTCTTAGGGCCTTTTCTCTAGTTGGTCTGTGGAGGCTCTGATTAGTCCAAACAACTATGACACTAGACACTGTACCAAGTCTATAAGTGACAGAGATGCATCAATGGGTGCTCGCATTTGTAGAGGGAGTTTGATTTCCGTTGAGTGGTACGAATAGGTTTCTACCTCCTCCTCCGTTGGTGGCGCTGGTGTGATCCTCAACCTTAGGTCTGCAGGTAAAAGCATCAGAACCTCAGTTTTAGTTATGCAGAGCTCCATCAATTCTTCACATTGTTGGGGGTTCTTGAGGACTTGCTCCATTTTCACTTGCATGGCTATTGTATCCGACTCCATTGTTGATTCTGGCTCACTGTGCACATCGGGTATCTCTGTATCTTCCAATACTTTTGCATCATGTATCATGATTTCTTGGGCATTCTCACCCTTGGGTGGTGAGGTGATTTGCTGGTTATAGTCAGGTTCTGTCTCTTCTATGCTTCAGGCGACTTCTTCCCATGTTGAAGACTCAGGTTGTTGTTCTTGGGTGTTCAGATTCAGAACATCCCTCATCATGATCTACCCTGCGGTTTTGGGGTCGGGGTTGGGAACTTATGATCTGGGCTTGGGGGATTCTTTGGCTGTGCGTGGGGGTTTTCATTCCTCTGTATTTGGGTGGTCGAGTTGCATTGGTGTTAGGTTATGAAAAATGTATAAATATATTCCTTTTTCCCACATTTCATGATATTATTTTGATTGACTTTTCGGTTATTTAGAAGTAAATAGAATAGAAAATGAATAATATACCCTTTAGAAGTCTGGGGAAGTCTGGGGACGTTGTGGATTCAATTCTCTTTTATAATAGTTACAAACGCATAAGTGTGTTGGTGATTTCATGTCAATTTCAAGAAATAGATATTCCCTGAAGTATTGAATGATTTGTTGCTCCAATTCCCATTACTGAGATTTGATGCATGAAGGTTCCTCATAAGTTCACATTTGTTGTTCCTTTCATAAGTTTACATTTTCTATTCCTTTCATAAGTTTACATTTGTTGTTCCTTTCATTAGTTTACATTTGTTGTTCCTTTCTGCTAGAATATAGATGTTGTTCCTTTCAATAGAAATATGATTGTCGTCTCTTTTCAGTTAGATTATAGTCTCTATTCCTTTCCATAGATGGAGTAATTTTCCTTTTTCTTTTCAGGAATCCTGATTCATAATGATAGCAATTCCTACAAGTCTTTATCTAGATTCAATTACTGCTCTTAGAACAAATTCAATAGATTAACTAGTTCCTTTCCTTTTGCATAGCTTTAGATTTCAATCTCTAGAAACTTTAATGAATGTTTGAGGAAATTGATTGTTCACAAACTCAGATTTGCTTTCGCTACACGATTTTAGCCTCTATAATCTATCTACATAGACTTTGTTGATATTCTTTGAGATAAAAGATGAATCCTCGGGTCGATAAATTAATGTTAAACTAAGGTTGTTTTTAGACATCTTTAGAGATCAAAATTTTGGCGCCGTTGTCGGGGAAGAATGTCAAAGGTAGCATAGATTGTGCCTCTGGAAGATGAGGCATTGAAGATGAAAGGTAAGAACATATGCAGGCAATAAGTAAGATTATTATACTAGCACCTACCTCTAGCTGATGCATTAAGAGGTTACACAAGTGTTTTTTTCCTTTTCGATTTTTTTTATCCTTTTTGTTGTGTGAAGTGTGTATGACTAAGAAGAAAGATCTTGAAAAACCAAAACCTCCACCAAAAATTACCAAACCCTAGGGCTCGGTGCTCCCTGGAAGAAGCACTTTCATAGACGACATCATCCGAAAAGAAGAATCTCAACCCTCGGTTAGACCTAGAAAAGGATCCACCCGAATCCCTCAGGTGGTAGATTCACCAACTACAGCCCATGCTGAGATTCATAGAAAAACTGAAGGGACTGAGTTAAGTTTTCAGATCACAGATATTCTACCCCTCAAACCTTTAGGAGAGGGAAACTCATGTAACCTAGAGGAAGGAGAAGGAGAAACTAGTGGGATAACTAAGACAGACCCACCACCCAATCCTAAATATCTTACAAAAGAAGAAGGCATACCTGAAATTACAGATAGAGGGAGTGCAATCAGATCCCCTAGAAGATCGGATAACCAATCAATTCAAATAAAATATCCAGATAAAAAAATCCCTAAAGATTTTTGGCATATTTTTTATCAAATGGCACAAGCAAATCCACAACGTCCCCAGACTTCCACTTTGGAATATCTGATAGTTGATCCAATTGCCAATGCCCCCATGAAGGCTATTCCCCTACAAAACCTACCAAACTTTCATGGATTAATCTCAGAAGATTTGGATGCATTCTTATTTGAATTTGATGTTCTGTGTAAAGGATATGATTACACCTCTGAACCCCAAAAATTAAAATTATTCCCCTCCACTTTGAAAGGAGTAGCTCTACGCTGGTTCATGAGATTAGGGGGAGGAACTATAAACTCATGGGATGAAATGAAGCAAGCCTTCTTGACAAAATATCAGGTTTATTGTAGAACCAAAGACTTAAAAGATGAAATCTTTCAAATGACTGCAAAAGAAAATGAATCATTAGAAGAATATGTAGAGATATTTCAATATAATTTACAAATATCACCCTATGGCACGCTACCAAGGGAAGTACTTAAGGCAACTTTGATTAAAGGTATGAAAGATGAATGGGTAGAAATGTTGAATCTAATGGGGAAAGGTGATATTTATCAAGAAACTTATGATGACATTGTCCTATTGTGAATCAAGTGCTCAAGAGGATGTTCACGGACCAGATCAGGAATATGTACCCCCTTCACTAGAAATAACAATATTACCAGTGGGGGTGTTACTCGAGATGAATTTGGTAATCTATTAGAAAAAATTAAAACAGGCATTCTGAGCACTTTGACTACACAATTGGATGTGTTGTAGGCCAAACAAAAAAAAAATAGAAGGAGAACAAACGTTAGCCATATTTTGCCACAGGTGCAGAAGAAAACATGGCCCAAGGGATTTCCCTTTGGACGTGGTCCAGGTTTTCACTATTTGTGCCAAGGATCATGACATGGAACAATGCCCATCGCTCCCTGGACTGAAAGTTGTCTTTAGGGAAGCAGAAGAAGAAACAAAACCATTATATCTAATGGCTCAGTGTCATCAATGGCAGAATTGGCCCCCAAATACATTGCAGGACCCTTTCTCTTCCTTCCCTGGGTAGTATAACTAGCAAGCTCTTGGTAGCACATGGCAGGGTCAGCTATTTAATAATCAAAACTGGGAACCCCAGCAATATCCACCTGCAAATCCCACTTGGAAAAACCAACCCATTGCAATTGCTGCTTGGCAGAATCATCCAACTACAACTTCTACTTGTCCTAACTCACAATATCCCACCTCATCCTAGAAAAACTCCAATAACAACATTTACCCTTCACAGTTTCCCAACATGACTACCCAAAACCCAAATTGGAATCAGAAATGGCAGTGCCCCATGGGGATAAACAATCAACCCATGGGGATGGCCCCTCAAACTCAGCCTATGTTACAAGCCCCACTTCAATTGTCCCAAAATCCACAATCCCAAATGTGCCCTCAACTACCAGCCCAACCTCACCCAAATCCAAATAATAGACTGGCTCAGCTTGTCCAGATTATGGAAAATGGAGAAGGAGAGATCAACTTGGTAGGGTGCAGCGAACTACGATTAAGGTCGGGATGAATAATCTCCCCTGAATAAAATGATGTTTTTCAAGGGCAGGAGAAACAATCAACAATAACACCTCCGACTATGGAAATAATAGAAGAAATCAAGTGGGGGGGAGACACAGTCGAATCACAAGATCCTGATAAGGGTACAACACCCTCCCCTCCGTTTCCTGAAATATTGATGGTAGAAAAACTGACTGTATATCCCAACTTCGACCTTGTAGGGGAACTAAAGAATCTATATATCAAGATTCCACTCCTGCAATCTCTTCAAGACATCCCCATCTACGCAAAAAAAATCAAAGAGCTATGTGGGAGAAAACCCGTCAGAAAAATTAAAAATCCATCATCAACAGTCTGCATGGTAGGAGCCTTATCTGATCTAATTTTAGGTAGACAAGAACCAGTTAAATATGCAGATCCGGGGAATCCCATAGTAACAGTTCAGATCCAGGGCTTCTTTTTTCCCAATACACTAGTTGATTTGGGAGCAGCCATCAACATCTTGACTATGGAAACTTGCAATACCCTAGGTTTTAACTCCTTCGAACCCACAACAATAATGCTGCAGTTAGCAGACCGATCGGTAGCTCAACTAGTTGGAACATTACATGATATATCCATCTCCGTCGACTCTTGGGAATATCCGACGAACTTCCTCATCATCAATCCAAAAGGTGGACTTGAAGGGAATCTATTGATACTGGGCAGGCCATGGATTGCAACAGCAGATGCGTACATAGGATGTCGAACATGAAATATGACAATCACTAGAGGGGGTATCACGAAGAACCTCATTTTATATCCTCCTGCTAAACCTAGTCCAACTTTTGTATATCCACAATTTCCACCACCACGATACCTAGAGAGGGATTTATGAGCCCCTCTTTTGGAGGAAGAAGCCCTCAAACTTAAAAATCAGTTAGAGGATGACGTAATCAGTGGGTTTATCAATAATCTGGCCACCATGAGCAACCCAGCTTGCCAGATGCTCCAAGTTGTTCTAGACTATGAAGCACAGGGGGACCTGCTGGAAGATTTGATGGAACAACAAATTCCAACTACGACCGTTCATAACAACAAACCTGTCAAGATCGCACCCGGAAGGCCTCTAAACATCAATGCCAATTTAGATGAACAACAACAACAAAAGTTAATTCATGTCCTCTCCAAATACCAACAAGATTTTGCATGGGAATATTCTGATATGAAAGGTATTGATCCACAACTCTGTACACACCACATGTATGTTGAAAAAGAAGCCCGACCTATCCGCCAGCCACAAAGAAGATTAAATCCTCACATTAGGGATATCGTTAAAGAAGAATTACAAAAACTGTTGGATGTAAATTTTATATATCCCATCTTAGATAGTCGATGGTTTTCCCCACTAGTGATCATCCCAAAGAAAAATGGGAAATGGCGCATCTATGTTGACTACAGGGAACTTAACAAAGCCACTCAAAAAGACCACTTCCCTTTGCCTTTCATTGACCAGGTCCTGGATACTTTTGCAGGAAAGAAATTCTTTTCTTTTCTAGATGGTTTTAGTGGGTACAATCAATTTCAAATCGCCCTAGAAGATCAAGATAAAACCACATTCACATGTCCCTGGGGCACTTTTGCATATAGAGTATTACCATTTGGACTTTGTAACGCTCTAGCCACCTTTCAAAGGGCCATCCTGAGAATATTCAATGATCTGATCAGTGAAGGAATTGAAGTCTATATGGATGATTTCACTCCTTATGGCGACAACTTCGATCAAGTACTGAATAACCTAGAGAAAATACTAGAACGATGTATTGTGACCAAGTTATGTTTAAGCCATGAAAAGTGTCACATGATGATGACAGAAGGTGTGGTACTATGGAATTATATCTCTATAGATGGAATTAGGGTAGACCCAACAAAGATAGAGGTAATCCTTAATCTACCCACACCACACACACAAACTAAGGTACGTAGTTTCCTTGGTGCTTCAGGATACTATCGTAGGTTTATGGAAAATTTTGCAAAAACCGTTGCACCTTTACATGATTTTACTGGTAATGTAGAATTTCAGTGGTCTGACAAGTGTGATGTGGCATTTGCAGGACTCAAAAAGTTGATCTCAACAACACTGGTGTTGAGGGGGCCAAATTGGAAAATACCATTCCACATCTCCACCGATGCATCAGATATTTCCACAGGCTTTGTCCTTGGACAAGAGGAGGAGAAGAAACCTTACATAATTTATTTTATTAGCAAGAATCTTAATCCAGATGAACTTAATTATACAGTAATAGAGAAAGATTTTTTAGCTGTTATACATGCCATCAATAAATTTCATCATTATATAACAGGCTATCCGATCATTCTGTATACTAATCATTTTGCTATCATATATTTAGCTAATAAACCAATTACTAATGGACGGGTCACTCGATGGTTGTTATTATTGTAGGAATTTGATATCACCATCAAAGATTGACCTGGGAGAGAAAACCTTGTCGCAGACTTCCTATCCCGCATACCCAAAATAGATGACTCCTTAACAGTCGAAGACTGATTTCCAGATGAGCATTTGTTTGCCATTACTACAAAGACACCTTGGTATGCTGACGTGGAAAATTACCTGGCAGCAGGAAGATTACTGACACATCTTTCATCGAAACAAAGAAAGCTGATCATCCAGCGTAGTGCACGATTTTCTTGGATCAATGGATATCTCTTCCATACAAGAGCTAATCTCCAGATCCGTATATGTGTACGATATGACGAAATCTATGACATATTAAAAGATAGACATGATGAGGCCTGTGGTGGGCACTTTGTAGACCACAGGACTGGACACAAAATTCTGCAAATGGGCTGTTATTGGCCCTCAATATTCAGAGATGCAAAGAAATACATCCAAAGCTGTGATAGTTTTCAATGGATGGGAAAACTAGGTCAGGCTAATGAAATTCCTTTGAAAGCATAAGTAGTCATGGAACCATTTGAGATATGGGCACTAGAATTCATTGGCCCCTTCAACCCAAAGTCAAATCATAAGGCCTATATTCTAGTTGCAATGGACTACATGAATAAATGGGTAGAGGTAGAAGCCTTGCCAAATGCAACAGAAGAAGTAATCATCAAGTTTCTTTTCAAATTATTCATATGCTATGGACTACCAAGAGAGGTAATTATTGATGGGGGGTCACAATTTACAGCTCATAGAATCACTACCACCCTAGATAATTATCATATCAAACACAAAATTACTTCTTTGTATCATCCACAAGCAAATGGGCAAGTGGAAAGCACCAACAAAGTCCTGGAGGCAATCCTGACAAAGACTGTCTCAACAAATAGACATAATTGGGCTTCTGAGCTCCCAAACACCTTATGGTCTTATCACACAACATGGCGTAATACCACTGGCTACTCTCCTTACCATTTATTCTATGGCAAATAACCCATCTTCCCAATCGAGTTTGAAATCAAGACTCTAAGGATGGCCCAAGAAATCAGTTTGGATCTTACAAAAGCATGAAAATAGCGCCTTTAGCAACTCAACGAATTGGATGAAGCATGTCTATCTGTTGTAGAGTGCACAACTATTATTCAGCAACAGAGATCGAACTGGCACGATAAGCATATAAAGAAAAAACTATTTAAAAAAGGAGACTGGGTGCTCCTCTATGATTCCAGATTTTAGAATTTTCTGGGAAAATTACAGACACGGTGGCTAGGACCATATGAAATCAGTGAAGTCCATGATAATGGAACAGTTACATTAAGCACCATCAACGGGTCCAGATATCCATTTCGGGTCAATGGACACCGGCTACGACTCTATCATCGACCGCCGTCAAAATAATCTTTCTACCAGGAGGTGAGTAGGGACCCTACCGTTCAAATTTTGACTGGTTGGCAAGGTAATCCAACCACCCCAACTCCATAAATATTGAAATCTACTGACACTATATATACTGTATATAATTTTTTTTATTTTTTTATTTTCGACAGTCATTCCAAAAAATCAAAACTAGGGAGGATAACCATGATGAACTCAATTAGCACCCTTTTCTGTTCTGAACTCCCACTTCGTCTCGTTACCCATACCCTGTTTTCTGCAGAGAAATTAATATGTCATGATTTAGCAGCGACAATTGGGAAACTATAATGAAATTTATAACATTAACAAACCATCCATTACTTAATTTTGAAATAAACCAACTCATAAATGAACTTATTTGATGAGGAATCAACCTCGAATTCAAGAAAAATACATATCAGGTTTCTACAAATTTGGATGGTTTGAACGGAACAATTGTTGTTCTTTTTGCGTGCCTGCTGTTCCTTTGAATGGAACAATTGTTGTTCCTTTTGTGCGCTTGTTTTCCTTTGAACGGAACAATTGTTATTCCTTTTGTGCACCTTTTGTTCCTTTGAATGGAACAAGTGTTGTTCCTTTTGTGCGACTGTTGTTCCTTTGAACGAAACAATTGTTGTTCCTTTTTCACACCCACTGTTCCTTTGAATGGAACAATCATTGTTCCTTTTGCGTGACTATTGTTCCTTTTGCATGCCTACTGTTCCTTTGAATGGAACAATTGTTGTTCCTTTTGTGTGAATGTTGTTCCTTTGAACAGAACAATTGTTATTCCTTTTGCGCGTTTGTTGTTCCTTTGAATGAAACAATTGCTATTCTTTTTTTACACCTATTGTTCATTTTATCGTTCCTTCCTTGTCTATAAAACACTAAACCTTTCTTTTGGGGTACAACTTTCACCAAAATAATTTTTCATCAGCTTTATTTCTAATGATCCATCATTATTTTGTGGACTATCTTCCATACCTTATCAAATTTATTTTTGGATCACTTCCTTCAAAATATCTTAAACCTTGTTCATAATCTATAACCACCATAATTCGTTTATTTTCCCTTATATATTACACTTAAATGATACCTCGTGTTTATAATTAATAAGAAATCCGTGACACACTTTTACTTGGCATCCTTACACTTCTTTACGCCATGCCTTACTCTTAAGGAGTAGATGAGACTCCCTTCATACAATAATATAATAAATCAATAGAATTTCTTTCTTTTTCACAAAGAATAGGGGGTCTCATCATGAGCCAGCCTACCATGATCATAGGATAATAACCTAAGTGACATTCCCATTATGGCTACCACACCAGGGCAATGGCCTTTGACATTCTCTTTTTTTCAAAGGACAAGAGGTCTCATCACGAGCCATTTTGTTCACTTAAGTTAAACTCTAGTGAGTGGCATTATCATCATCTAGATACCAAACTAGGATAATGGTCTTTTTCGGAAAAACTTCAACAAAAAAAAAATTATTCCCGAAAAAAAATAAAAAAATAAAAATTATACATCTATCAACAAATTTTTTCTTTCCCTCTCTTTTCCACAAAGAATAGGGGGTCTCATCATGAGCCAGCCTACCACGATCATAGGATAATAACCTAAGTGACATTCCCACTATGGCCACCACACCAGGGTAATGGCCTTTGACATTCTCTTTTTGTCAAAGGACAAGAGGTCTCATCACGAGCCGACTTGTTCACTTAAGTTACAATCTAGTGAGTGGCATTATCACTATGGCTACCAAACTAGGATAATGGTCTTTTTGGAAAAGACGATTCAAACATGTATCAAGGATATAGGCTCATCTTCGAGTTAAAAGGCAACCCTGTCGAGGCTATGGATGCCTGCTGGCAATAGTGGCTCTGCTTGTGGTATGGAAGTTATGTTAACACACCAAGTTTCTCTGTCTCCCCAGATTTCCTTCACTCAATCACGAGGCTATCATTTCAGTTATATTCAATAACACGGAAAATTAATAACATTATGATACATGAGATATTATTTAACTGAACAAGATTTAATTTTTTCAGAGCATGTATCCTTAACGCATTATTTTAGGTATCGGTATTTTCAATTCCACACACACAAATTAACAGTCAATGATTACTGTTAAAAATTTTGTTCAAACATAAATCATTAATCCCCATTGGCGACCACCGTACAATCATTAATTTTCGCCACCAATACCTACAATCATTACTCTTCCCTACACTGACGATCGAGGCCGACTTTTCTATTAATAAGGGGGGTGGATGCTCGACACACTTCTCGATGTAGATAGTAATGATTGTAATTAATACCTTCATTTAGATACACTTGTTGTCTCTGATAGTTTCTATTCTTGGTAATTTTTCCTCCAAATTTGGTCTAACCACCTCTGCTAACAAGAATGATAGTCGTCCATATTTTCTCACAAAATGGGTGGCAGAGGTGTGCGCAGGGAACCTACTTTACTAAATCTTACAGAGAAAGTGAGAGACATCCTGCATCAGCTGGGGTGGACAGAGTACTTCAACCGGCTGCAAGGATATGACACAAATGCCACGCTTGAATTCTTCTAGAATCTGCAGGGGGGAAACTCTATGGTGCAGGGCATACAAATCTCAGTCACCCTGGAAATATTAGCAGAGGTCACAGGCCTCCCTAATACAGGCATTCATTGGACAGGATGATACACGACATTGAAGGAAGTTGTGGAAACCTTCACAGACCCTGGGGAAGAATTGGATAAGAAAGGAAAAGGACTCAACCCCAGTACCCTCAAAGAACCATGGAAGGAACTTGTAGGGGTAATTCAGTGGTACATCACTTGTGATGGACGATATGAAATAATTCGACCTCACCACCTCAAATTGATGGTATCTTTAAAAGAATGGTTAATACTTAATCTACCTTTCTTTCTGAATGCCATATTACATGAGGTTGCTCTGAGAACACAAAAATCCAAGAACCTTGTTACTGTTATCAGCCACCACAAATTAGTTAAATTGATAACAATTAAGGCACTAAGTCAAACTCAATTGACCTGGGATAACCTGATTGAGGCCAATATACCTCCACAACTAGAGAAACCCAAATTATGCCATGAAGAACCACCACAGGAAATCGAAGATAGACAGGCAGAGGAGACTACTACCCAAAGGGAAATCCCATCTCCTCAAACTGAAGCTAAGGTAAATCCTGCCCAAATCACAGATACCCAGACCGTACAAACACAGGCATTAACAAAAAAGAGGAAGAGAGAAACAACTACCCCTACAACCATCATTCAGACAAGGAGAAGAAGAAGATGAATTCAGGAAACAACTGAAGCAATTCAGGATACAACAAAACAGCCTGAAGAACTTCATAACTCTACAGAACAGTCTCCATGTGAGAATGCTCAAGGAATTAGGCAAGAAAAATAGACCTCACGGAGGAATGATCAGGAAGACACTCAACCGACATTGTCACATCTGACAGAACAATTTATGAAGAGCTATGAGGTAGAAATATCCTAGGTTTTGGGAAGCTTGGGAACCTCACTTGACAGGGGCACAAATAATCCAGAAACACACCTAGAACAACCCTCCTCTTCAAAACCGGTTGAGGATTTTCCTGATATTGAAATGAATTTTCCTAAGGATAGAGCACAAGAAGAACCCGATTTCAAAACAATAAGCCCTCTTGGACAGACAAAACAATTAGAAGGAATAGAGGAACAACCATTTGATGACCAGAATGAAGAAGGCCTTGAGACCTCCCATAAATAGAAATCAGCCAAAAGCCATAAGAAAATTAGAAAGTTAAAAAAAGAAAATAAACTATTGAAGAAAAAGGCTAAGAAGGCTGAAGTATTAAAGCAGAAGGTAGTTAAACTCAAGGAAAGTATTAAGGAATTGAGGAAACAATTAGAACAGAGAGATAAATCCCACAAAAGAAAGAAGAACAAAAGGGCTAGAGTACAAGGAAGAAACCCTCTTCCTAAAGAAGCAATTAGTAAAAATTATGTAGGGATACAGACAGACCTTGAAGAATTAGTAGTAGAAGAAACAATAGCCCAGAATGAGGAAGCACCTCCTCTAGAGACACAAGAAAACATGATAGCTACAGAAGCAATTAATGCTAAGGTGCAGACAACTCAACTCCTTGAGAAGAATTCTACCACTAGGAGATTGGAGGAGGAATTGATGCAGTCTCAACAAACCCTGATTCAAAACAGAAGTGAGTTGCTGACTATGGCAGAACACCAAGCACTCCAGTCCCAGAAATAGAGTATTATTGTGGATAGGTTGAAATAAGAACTTACATAAGTCCATCAAGCATTAACTCAATCTAGGGAAGAGATGAGTGCTATGGAAGAATACCAAACATCTCAATCTCAAGCACAGAGTGTCACCATTGATAGACTAAAAGATGAACTTACACAAGCCCAACAAGCATTAGTCCAACACCAAAATGGAATGGTAAATAGGACTGAATATCAAAGGATTGTTAAATAATTGAAGGACATGACAACAATAGAGGGTGAGACCTATGCTGCGCTCACCAGAGCCCAAGAGAAGATTAAAAAGGTGCAAACCCAATTGGAAAAATCTTTGGAGCAAATCAATTACACGTTATTCTTATTGGAACGATATTTGTTATTGAGAGTGAAGGCCATTAGAGTAGGAAAAACTATTGATTTTTCCATTGTACCTGAGTTTGTTTCATGTTTCAGAAAGCAGGATGAAAAGGTACAATACTTTTTGTGTGAATTATACTTTCATAATTTCATTCTGGAAGACAACAGGGAAGATAACCCTAACCCATTCATAGGTGATATACATTTTTAGGCATTTTTGTCATTCACTCATAATCAGGTTAGATGGGGTAAATCTCATAAAACCTTCCTAAACAGGGAAGCTGGGTTGGATCTCTGGGTTAGGGGGGAGCCTCCAAATTCTTTTCCAGCCATTATGCAACATAAAACTTTTATGAAAAGGAAAGGGGTCGTAGACTCCTTGGCCCCCATCCATATCCAGGTCATATTTTCAGGTATCACTTGCTTTAGGGAGCCTAAAGAGGAAGCTCTTGCTGCTTCTAAATGGAGATGGGATTCCTCCTCCAGTAAAGTAAAGAATAGGGAGCCCTTTGGGTATATAAATTTCTTTGAAGCTACCTTCATAATAGAGAGGTATTCTAGATTGCTCCAAGAGGAAGGACCAACTTGGATTGGGTGCAGATATAATCCCCCTATCATCTGGTTCCCTCCAAAAAGTTACTAAAAAGATTATCAAATTAACAAGAAAAGGGAGGATGCTGCATTTGGAGAACTCAAAAGAAGCAATGGGTTCAGAAGGCTCGGTGAATCAACCTTTCCATCTTACAACATTACTGCTTCACATGTAAAGTATCAACTTGCATGAGAAAATGCAATAAGGTAAGCTGGTGGGTATGTTAGGTTATGAAAAAGGTATAAATATCTTCCTTTTCCCACATTTCATGATATTATTTTGATTGACTTTTTGGTTATTAAGAAGTAAATAGAATAGAAAACGAATACTATACCCTTTAGCATTGATTGTTGGAGATTAGATTACATAGCTCTAAATATGACTGGAATTGTCTGGTTTTATTGCAGGATTGGTTAAATATTGTCGAACCCAAGATAGCAAGGGGAATCTTGAAGATGCGCAAGCTATTGGAGGTTGAATACTTTATGGCGCAAAGAAGTTTTAAAGATAATTGAGTTACTCATTGTAATAGTAAGGAAATCCTAAGGATCTCTCGATCCTTAGAATAACTTAATTTACCTAGATTATTGTAACATATAAGGGGTAAATAGGTCTTGAAGAAGGAGAGATTTTGCACTCAAGAATAAAGAATATAGAATTGTTATGCGTTAGCAGTTTTTGTAGAAATGTTTTACCATATATGAAATCAATAGAAGCCTCGAGCCGTTTTTCCATTTTTATATACTGAGTTTTCAATAACAATGCTTCTAAGGACCGAGGGCCCAGTCTGAAGGAGCTACTGTTCGATCTGTAATTGTATCAACTCAAGTTATGTCTTGTGATTCAATTCTCTTTTATAATAGTTAACAAACGCATAAGTTTGTTGATGATTTCATGTCAATTTCAAGAAATAGATATTCCCTGAAGTATTGAATGATTTGTTGTTCCAATTCCCATTACTAAGATTTTATGTGTGAAGGTTCCTCATAAGTTCACATTTGTTGTTCCTTTCATAACTTTACATTTGTTGTTGCTTTCATTAGTTTACATTTGTTGTTCCTTTCCGCTAGAATATATTTGTTGTTCCTTTCAATAGAAATATGATTGTCGTCTCTTTTCAGTTAGATTACAGTCTTTGTTCCTTTCCATAGATGGAGTAATTTGCCTTTTTCTTTTCAGCAATCCTGATTCATAATGATAGCAATTCCTGCAAGTCTTTATCTAGATTCAATTACTGCTCTTAGAATGAATTCAATATATTAGCTAGTTCCTTTCCTTTTGCATAGCTTTAGATTTCAATCTCTAGAATCTTTAATGAATGTTTGAGGAACTTGATTGTTGACAAACTCAGATTTTATTTTGCTACACGATTTTAGCTTCTATAAGCTATCTTCATAGACTTTGTCGATATTCTTTGAGATAAAAGACAAATCCTCAGGTTGATAAATTAATGTTAAAATAAGGTTGTTTTTAGACATCCTTAGAGCTCAACAATCATCTTTGAGGTTGTGGTACGATGTGGAATGGCAGTGAGGAGGTTTCGTAATTGGAGTGGTGGGGGTTGCTCAATGATGAGTGTAGATGGAATTGTTTCAGGCTCATGACCATCCTAAATATCAATGAAAGTGGTGATTTTGGTCGTGGCATGGGTACGGGGAGTAGCATATGGAAGAGGTTGTGGGTTCAGGTGTTTGTTCAGGGAAACCCCTATTTTGGGCTTCTTCAGCAACGGTTCAGTACCAAGCACAACGACCAAGATCTAGTTAACCTATGCACCTGATAGCACAACATCAGTTGGTAGTTGATGACGACCTGATCGTTTTCTCCGCTCCAACTATTGTGTCTCTTCTTCCTCCTTGGAGTCGATCTATACTAGAGCATATTGCATCTTTGGCTTGGGGATTGAGCTCGGTCCCTCTCTTGCTTCCTTGTATTTTTTCTTGAGCATCTCGACAGGAAAAATGTAATGCATTCCTAATTTATGTAGGTCTCATTTAACTCATGGACATGACATGACCGCCTTATCAAAAGATTCCTCATCCAAATATAATGGTAGCGGCCGTGTGTGGAAATGTTCTCAACTGGCATGTCTCAGCCAGACACATGTGTTATGTCGGTTCATGCTGAAGGTGATATTACTCATGTTATTATTCAGGATCTCCTGCGGGATGCACAACCTCTTTGTTGCATCTATCATAACATTATACCATCTGTCAAATGTTGTGTTGTTGAGTAATGTGTTCTTCGAGTCTGGTTTGGACTGCCATGGCTCGAACATCTTTGCCAAGCGCCCTTTACCTGGTATTGTTGATTGTCTTCCCACATGTGACTTCCATTTGAGCATTACAAATGCCATAAGTAGATATCCATAGGTAAAGGTTCCTCCCTTCTCTTGTGCCTCCTCACAAGCTACTAGTAGTTCCTCTAGCAAGATACTACACCAATTGAACACTGCTCTGTGTGTAGAAGTTGGCGACTGATAGTGCATCTAAAGTGCATTCTGCCTTATAATAAGACCGCATAGCCTTTTTGGATATGACGTAGCAGCCAGTCTAGACTGTTTCAGGTAGTATTTGTTCAATGACTATTGTGCATCCTCCTCTCTTTGTGTTAAACTTCTCGTACATGCTAAGCTCACCTTTCTTCTTCCCATGCTTGTTGGGGCCTTGAAATCCCTTCGACACATCCTCTCCTTTGGAGGATAGTCCAGTAAGTTGTTGGATATATTTCACATGGATTGGATACTTCTTATCCAAACATAGACTTATGTCGTGCACTTTTCTTATCATAAATTTCATGCAGCACACAATTTCTCCGGTGGTGCCAAAGACTGGTAAGTCCCTCAGGTTCATGATGGTAGAGTTAAATAGGTTGATGAACTCATTTTTCGATATAAAGTGCATATCTTTGGTTCCATCTAGATCCAACTCCCAAAATACGTCTGGGTGCATTTGTGGGAACAAGGTTGAATCCGTGAGGTCAAGGTCGAGTAGCTTAACGTGCTCTACCTTCCCTTTGAGGTCACCTATGATCTCAACCCAGGGGTCACAAATCTCATCTGGTACTGCTTGTTTAGTCATGGTGCTCCGTCTTGCTATGGCTCTCGACATTAGCGCTTCTGTGATAGCTAAAAACTAGGGCTATGTTTATAGCTTTGGCAGTGGTCCTAACTAGTTTGCACCACTGAGTTCAGAAATGGCTATGCTCATTTTAGAAACAATAAATTCTTGGTTGAGTTTTGAGAGTCTTATGTATGGCTTAACGGGTAATTTTTAGCAATAACTGCTCCTCATCATGACTGTATAGATGCAACAGGGTATGATTTGTCCGATGGGATGGTTTGATCAAGGTAAATCCTATTGGGTGATCTTGGTATTTAATCATTTGAGTGGAATAGGGACGTGGACGAATTGAAACCTTCCTATTTGTCGGGTGGGTGTCCCAGTGCAAACTTCAATGGAATCTTGGCATAATGCAGCTTCATGGATTAACAAGCGATAGTCAGGGTACCAGAATGGAAATAAAGGGTGTGATTAGATTGGGTTTGCATGGCCTTTAACTCATATTGGATTGGGATTCATGGTTCCTCTGACTACAAAAATTGTCCTCGTCATATTTAATGACTGTCATTAATGAAATTTCTCATGCTTCAAGTTTTGTATGCTGAGTCATTAGCTCTGTATCAACCAACACTTAAAAAAAACAAATGAACTATGTGTTATGGTGCAACACTGCACACATGGACATTATTAACTGAATTTACAAAATTTCAGAAAGAAAATGAAACTAAAGTCTAGCTATTGTAAAAGCTCCATCGGACTAGAGCGATTTTCCTTCTTCTCAGTTTTGAGATAGGTAGGGCTTCAGGTGAGTGCCATTCACCCATCCCAGTCATAGCACACCATCCAGTTGCGTGATTTGGACTACTCATGATGGTCGGATCTCTGCAACTAGGAAGGGTCCCAACCAGTGCATACGCAGCTTGCCAGGATGCTTCTAGTATCGACTGTCATAGAGTAACACCTTGTCCCCTTGTGTAAATACCTTGGTCTTAATGTGTCATTCATGCCAAGTTTTTTTTATTTCCTTTTCAACTGATTGATGGTAGTCTGCTAGAAATATGGTTTCTTCGAGTTCTTGTAGCTCCGCAAGTCTCTGCGTCACTGATTCTTCGTCTATCATACGTGTGGCTTGTGCAATAAATAGACTTGGAGTGATGAACTATGTGGCACCACTGCCTCTTTTTTGTAATAAAGATGGAATGGTGTGTATCTATGGATTTTTCTTCATGGTTGTCCTATAAGCCCATAGTATCGCTAGAACTCTATCATCCCAGTCCTCTTGGTTTGTGCAACAGACCTTTGTTAGTCCCTTCTATAGGATTTTGTTGAAGGCTTCGACTATTTTGTTGGCCTGTGGGTGGTATGGACTACTATTGTGATGTTGAATCACAAATTCTACTGTAAGTGTTGCTATAGTGTTGTTAATGAAATGAGTTCCCTGATAGTTGGTTAGACTCCTGGGACATCCGAAGAGAGTAATGATATTTTAGAAAATGAATCTGGCAGCAGTATCCATTGCACAGTCCTGCACTGTTGTTGCTTCTGCCCAACAAGTAAGGTAGTCGGTTGCGGTAATGAGGTACCTTTCCTTCGAATGTTTATCTATGGGGTTGATTGGTTCAATGAAGTCAACTTCCCATTTCTCAAATTCCTATAGCACTCTAATGGGTTGTAATGGAAGTTCATCTCAGCGTGACAGCTTTCCCACTCTTTGAAAAACATCACACGATCTGGCATATGATTTTGAATATTTGAAAAGTGTTTCCCACCACAGTCCTTCCTGTAGAACTTTTTGTGCTATTTCCTTTCCTCCCACAATTCCTCCTGCAATTCCACTATGGCATTCCCAGAGTATATCATGCCTTTCATGATCTAGGAAACACCGTCTGAGGATGTTGTCTAGTCCTAGTTTATACAATTTCCCAACGATCAGCTGATAATATGCTTCTCTGATGACCATATGGTGTTTCTGGGTTGTAGAATATGTTTCGGGATAGGCCCCTGTACTGAGAAAGATTTTTATGTCCTCCAGATATTCAGGTATGGCCTTGATCCTGAAAAAATATGCATCTGGGAGTTGGTCATCCATTGCTCTTCCATTTTCTCCTGACTCTAGTCTGGATAGATGGTCGGGTCCGACGTTGCATCATCTTGGCTTGATGATGACTTCAAAGGAAAATTCCTGAAATAAAAACAACCATCTACAAATTCTCCCTTCCAACACATGCTTGTTAACTAGGTATTTTAACGCTGAATGATTAGTAAAGAATTTTAAATGAGACCCTAACAGATAATGTCTAAATTTCTATAAAGCATAGATCATGGATAAGCCTTCCCGTTCTGTCGTTGTGTAGTTGTGCTCTACTTGCAAGAGATTTTGAATTGCAAAGTAGATAGGGTGATCCATAGCTCCATCTCCAGGTTGCGTTAAGATAKCCCCTAAGACAATTCTTGAAGCATCCACATGGACATGAAATTTCTTCTCCCAGTTTTGGAATATCATAATCGGTGATGTAATGAGTTTCTCCTTAAGTGTCTCAAATGCTTTGTCACATTTGAGAGTCCATCAGAATGTTTTAKCCTTTCTTAGGAGGTTTTCCAGAGGCACAATAATGTTGGCATATCTTCGAATGAACTTGCGATAGTAACCTATGTGTCAAAGTGTAGAGAATAGTTTTTTAGCACTCGTAGGTGGAAGCATATTCACAATGACCGCAACTTTAGATGGTTCTACCAATACTCCTTCTCGACAGACTATGTGGCCCAAAAAATTTCCATGTGGCACACATAAGATACATTTCCTGAGGTTTAATGATATCTATAACTCTTGGCATCTGTTAAACATTATCCTTAGCAATGCTACATGGTCCTTAAGCAAGATATATATTGTCCAATCATTCATATAGAATTCTATGAAATTGTGAATGAACTCTCTAAATTATTCTATCAAAATCCTAGAGAAAACTACGGGGGAATTATTTAAACCAAATGGGATCACATTGTATGCAAAAGATCCCCATTCAGTAATGAAAGTGGTTTTTCTCTTGTCCTCTTAAACAATCTTAACTTGATGGTATCCTGAAAATCGATCTGTAAATGAGTATGCTTCCTTCCCCACAACCTGTTCTAGGACCTCATCAGTAAAGGGTGTTGGGAAAGGGTCACGCACATAGGAAGAGTTGAGGCTTCTGTAGTCCACACAGACTCTAATATCCTCAGTGTCTTTCTTTCTTTGAATGACTATCGGGCTGACCCATTCTGCTTCTTCTACCAGAAAAATGAGACCTGCTTCTAACATCTTATCAATCTCCTTCTTGACTTTCTATTTTACTCTTGAGTTAAGATGGTATGGCCTATGTCTGATAGGCTTGGATCTTGTTTTTAAATCAATCTTCATTTCTCCCATAACTCCTTTGATTCCCTTCAATTCTGAAAAAGTATTTGGGAAAGAATCTTCATATTCCCCCATTAATCTCTGTATTTCTTGACTGGTTTTCGCATCCCAGTAATCTCCCACCAAATCTATTTTGGGTTGCTCTTCGGTCCCTATGTTAAGTTTCTGCAATTTCAAACAATGATTATAGGAACTATCGGTCTCGCTAGGTATGGTGTTTTGGATTTCTCTTTTCCCCTCGGTCTCTTTGATGGTTAGGTTTCTCATTTATTATAATTCATCTAGGATTTTGAAGCTTTGCTAACATGATATCATTCTATAGGCTTTTTAATCAAGGGTAAGTGGAGTTTACTCTGAAGTTCTTGAGTATGCTTGGGGTACACTACAAAGTCTTATCTGTTATCACTATTGGCTGTAAAAAGAAGTTGTTTAATATTTTGTAGGACTAGTTCAAGCTCGGGGCACTTACTTGTGAATGAGAAATATTTGCAAAATTGAGCCACCAATATATGCCAATCCCAGGTCTGTCATCTGGTTTCCTCATGTATAAAACAATATTTTGGGATTAGGCCTAGAGAATGGAGAAATACCTGAACCCATAAGTGAGAGGGTATCTCCACAACCTACCACTATGCCACACACTATTGAATGTGTATCCTAGGGTCCTATTCTCTATTGAACAGTTGCACAATGTGGAGATCCGTCTGCATTTCTAATTCTAACTGCTCCCTATTCCAGAACCTGTACTTGAGAGCTTGCTTCACCTCATCCCAAGTTCTAAGTGCAGATTTATGAGTAGCCCACCATCTGGCGAGGGTGTTCTTGAAATCTATATCTAGTACCGAGATTCTTTGATCTTCTCCCACAATTTCTTCCATATTCTGCAAAATGTTGTCTAGATCTAAGGTACCATCGTATATTGGGTGTTCTCTGAATTTGGTCCCAACCCATCTGGTCATTCTGATACTTGTGCATCTTCTTGAGAATATTTCATGAAAACCTTGTTGCCAACTATCAAAAGCCATTTCTGAATCTTCGTCTGCTAACTGTATACTTCTCTATCTTACTGATCCATCTGCAGTGGGGTTTATTTAATCATTTCTTGTCCCAGTTGTTATAGTGTACAACTGGTCTAGGTCTTCTCCTTCCATGTTATTGTCTTTTGGTTCTGTGTACCTGGGTCCTACATATGGATCCAAAGGTTGAACTACCTTGATTCCATCAGCTTCAAAAGTCATTGTATCCTTCTTTAAGTCAATTACTTCATAATATTCGTAGGCCCAATCGATGGCAAGTAGCGTAGGGTAGGGGTCCTTGTCTCCCATGATCTCAATGACTTCAAAGTCAACCACTATTTTTACTCCTGCTACATTGATTTCCACATTCTCCAGTCTTCCTATGGGAAAGATACAGTATTAGTTTTCCATTCTTAACTGAATTGGGGAATATGCTAGTCTCGGTTTATCTAATGCTTCCTAGGTATTCTTGGGAAGAATGTTCACATCTGAACCTAGGTCCAACATGACGTCCTTAATTTTGAAGTCATCTAACTAGGCTATTAGTCGAAATTATTTTCCAATTCTTACTTTTCGTCGTTGGACTCTCTAAGTACTCTTCTCAGGAAGGTTAGCCCGAATCCTTCCTTATGAGGTTTCTTCATTCCCTAAGTTTAGGTACCTTGCATTGTGCAACTTCTCTGTCAGTTGATCATTCCCTATAATGTTAGAGAATAATTGAAACCAGAGGTCAACTATGTTTTGAGGTTGCTCAAGTTGTCTTGGTATGCCTACAGGGTTTCTGGGTGCAGGGGGTGAAGCAGGGACTTGTGCCACCTTAGGGTATACAACCGATTGAGGGGGGTTCTCTTGCATTTCATGATTAGGAATAGTCTGGAATACTTCTATGTCATATTTAAAGAACATTTTTTTCTTTAGGGGGTCATACTTGTCTTATTTAGGTGTTGCTTTTTGAATCTGAGGTAGAGTATCAGCAACAACTCCTGTCTTCACTCCTCCTCAAGTGACGATGTTAAGGTTTGGAAATTGTCCCTTAGAAATCCTCTTGATCTCTGAACTGATAAGGTTAGTTCCTCTTTGTTGTACTCTGTCTTCCCACTTTACAATTAGCTCTAGGAAGTCTTCAGTTGTGTGTCCCTTGGTTCTACAGTGAGAGCACCATGGTCACCTTAGATGAGGGAAATCTCTAGCCAACTGACCCTGTTCATCATAGTTGTAACATCTGCTCGGTCCTCTTCCTCTAGTTATTCCTCCTATGAAATCTCTTCCAGGTCCACCTCCTCGACCACATCTTGGTCCCTGAGGGTTTTCATTTACCCTGAATGTTGTTCGGTCTATCCTGTCCCCAAAAACATCCAACGCTCTATATTGATTGGTAGTATGTGTGGTGGATGCATAGAACTCACAGTGTACTATGTTTGGTATTGTCGAATATTTTTGAATGATGGGGCACTGTCTTGGTCCATGCCCATGGATTCGACAGATCTCACAATATTCTATTGTTGGTGATGCTTGGCCTCCTGGGAAAGCATGATATGGGGTGGGATGATGGAATGGTGGGTTCATAGATACTTGCGCAACTCCTCCCATGGGTCTTGGTGGGGTTACCATCAGATTCTAAGGAGGTCCCATCCCCCATACTCGTGGACATTCGTTCACCAAATGACCTTTTGTATAGCATCCAGTGCACCAAACCTGTGGTTTTCCTAGTCTGGGTATCGTCAACTCTTGAATATTTTCTATAAGTGTTGATATCTGCCCTTATAGTTGTGCCAGATTCACATCTACTCGGGGTCGGGTTACTCTCAAATTCCCAGGGTATCCCGCCATGGCTTCAATATTCATAGATTGTTCCAAGGTGTCCATTAATGTGGCTATTCATTGTTGCGTTAGAGGAATTCGAGTCAGGGGTAGCAGTCCTTGAATGTACCACTCCTTTGATGTTCTTCATGGATTGGATGTGCCAACCTCCCTATGGCATCTTTGAACTTCTGTATGTACTCCCAGGCTGATTCGCCTTCCCTCTACTTGATCTTGCGCAACTCAGATAGAGCCTTTTGTTTTGACTGAGGCAGTTTGGACTCTGCTATGAATCTCATCCGTACCTAGCCAAGTGTGAAAACTTGACCTTGTGTCCCTGACACTCTTGGTTCAATGATCTTCATGTACCACTTGACAGCATGACCTATCAAGGTATTCTAGAAATCAACCAGCTTATTTGCATCTGGAGTCCCTCTGGATCTCCAAATTGCTTTGGAAAAGAACCAGTGTTGTTCAACATCTTCGTCTCCCTTACCCCAAAATTCCAGGTATCAGGAAATCGAACCTCCCGCATGGTTGGCCATTTTTGATCCTGTTGTTCGTATCAATATGAACCCTAATGGTCCTGCTTGTGACCTACCAGGGGATCCCAATATCCTCCCTGTACTCACACTTCCTAGTTGTGACTAGTTAGCTAATTGTACTGGAACAAAACTTCCATGAGAAGGTAGTGTCGAACTTACTGCTTGTATAGAAGGCACTTGGGGTATGGGTGATTCGGGGATGGTGCCACTAGCTTCGGGGTGTTTTTCTTTGATCTAGGGGGTCTCGTTAGCTTCCACTGGGACGAGCTCTTCGGTTGGATCCCCGATCTCTCCTATTATCAGGGTTGAATCTTCTCTTTATCCTCCAAGATTTGTGTTGGCTTCCTCCTCTCTTACATCCGCACTTTCTCCTTCTCGTCCCACCTCCTAGGGAATTCTTTCTCTCTTTGCTTCTCTCTCATTTAATCTTTGACTGGCCAGTCATTCCTGTCTTCTCATCCTCTACAGTTCTTCCATATTTCTTTCCTTGATTTCTCTTGATCCTCCTTCTTTCCTCAACGTTTCAGACCGTCTTGCGACTTTCTTGATCTTGTCGCACCACCATTTCTCAACTATGGTGGCTCTCTTAAAGTCTCTCTCATCTCTCAAATCCATTTCTTGTTGTTTCCCCTCCATTTGTCAAACAACCCTTCCCCTTTCTCATGCCATGACTCTCACCCCGTCTCGCCCTACCACAAGTGAGGGTGTTTATGCTGCCATCTCAATCGGGGGCATAATAAACATCCCTTCCTCCACCAAGAAATCCTTCATCCATAGGGGGGTCTCTCTTAATAGTATTCCCCTTGCACCTTTCTTGAAATTTCCTCTGCCTACAAGAAAGACTGGTGGTTCTCAGCTGCAAATTCGATTATGTATCCTTCTATCGTGGTGTTAACCCATAAATCCATAGCTCATGTGACTGGGAAATACAGCCTGTGGAGTGCTGCTAACTTGTCGGTATCCCACGTGAAGATATTCTTGACTTGTCCCTGGAACTATGGAGCTTCTTGGAGTCTCTTGATCCAGTGAAAAAATTCTTCCAGGAATTTAACCTAGAAAATATTGTACTGGTCACTTGATCTTTCTGAGTAAAATATTGCTTCCCTAGTAGTTCCCACTGATCTTATTCTTAGTTCTGCCTCTTTCCATATGAAGGCGTCACATTTTCTTTCCCACCATTGATCGATTCTAGATCTATGGATCAGCGGTAGCATTCTTCCTACAAGTTCCCTTTTAATATGGCTCTCGACAATGGAGCCATTGTGTTGGCGCAAATTTGATTAGACCAAGTTCCTTCTTAGGTTACCAATAAAAGGTACCGTGTAGTCTAGAGCATTGGCATTTTCATCTCCTCTGAAGAGAAGAAGTGTCACCCGAAGCGCTGATGAGACAAATAGATAGGAAATGGTAGGGAAAATACTAAAGAGGATTCATATATCATTCGAAACTCATTCCTATTCTTGCGCAAGAGACAACATCAGATCTGAAACATCTAACCGCAAGAATTGAACCTACTTACGTTATGAACAACGATTAAACATAGAACCATAAAAAAAAACTCATAAACCATAAAGGAACAATGTAATGCATAAGTAAACATACAAATACACAACATATTTTGAAAATTTGGTTCTCCTTCATATTAGCTCCAGGATCTTTCCTTCATTACAAACTCAGAGTTACATAGAAAGATTCAGTAAAGACTCTGGCTTGTCTCTTCTCAACTTGCAACAAGTTTCAACAACTAATCCCAAAACATTGGGTGACTCTGATAGACATGACTCAACCCAACTCTAATCCAACCAACGAACTGAACGAACAACAACAACAACACTAACCCTTGTACAATTATATTCATCCCTATATATAGATAGGTTGTGTCTTCCTTCTCGGCTTACATGCTTCCTTGTTTTGTTACATCTGTTTGTTACTTAGTTGGCGTTGTGTTGGCTTCCACAACTTATTTTATGTTACTCTTTCTTCCAACCTCTGATGAAGTTTGTGCGACTCATGCTTAGTCAAAACTTGCTCAATTCTTACCCAAAAATGAAGGGCCCAACAACAACCACCACCTTGACCTAGACCTCCTAGGTTCTTATTTATACTACTTTACAATATTATTAGCTATTAAAATATTTTACCAAAGCCCTAACCCTATCATGGTTAGGTTTTATTTCCTACACACCTTGCATGCTTTCCTCCTTTGCATGTGGTTTTTCCTCACACGTGCTACTTTTACTGCTAATTGTTTTTCTCCAAAATTAGGCCCTTCCTTGCCAAAATTGGGTATTTCCTAAAAAAAATCTTGGACCCAATAGGCCCCCAACACTTACATGTTGTTCATCCTGAGCCACTTAGTTAGTGTGTTCTCCTTCTATTATTGTTTCCAAAATTTGGAACTTCTCTGCTAGTTCTCTTCCTGTCGTCTTGACCTACGTGGATTTTCTTGTCAGTTCCTCTACTGAATGCACTATGATATCCTCATGGATAAATGTTTCTCTATCTGTGTGTGCTTGTGCCATTCTCTTCTCCTCATTCTCTAATTGTGAAATCAGTTATTCTTATTTTTCCTAGATTGGTTCCACTTCCACTTGTCTCTCCTTTTTCTTCATCTGCGCAGCTTTCAACTTTACCTGCAGCTTATTTAAGTCATGATTTCCTTTCAAGCACTCTGTAATGCTCATTTCCTTATGCCTTTGCATGAGCTCCTATATGGCCACGCTGAATATTTCCTCCTCCATGTCACACTTCTGGACTTTCTCATCCTCTTATAAGATTGTCCACAACTGGGCGGATATGTTGAATAATTCCTCTGTTGCACTTGCTTGTTTCTCCAATTCTACTATGTGGAGTGTAGCCTCCTTCTTCGTTTATTCTCGTGCCTCAGTAGGATTTGCAGGGGTCATTTTTTCCTTTATCTCTTCAATCTCTTGCCTATATTGATCGATGGTTTGCGTAATGAGATTGAGCTTCTCCTTTGTGCTTCTGTTCTCTTCTTGTGTGTTGTTAGGAATGCAATTATACACCGTTGTTAGACCATGTTCCATTCTATTTGCACGTTTTTTTTCTTCCTTGGTTTCGAGATTGACCTGATCGATTACCAATTCTAAGGATTCCTTTCCATTCTTCACCTTTTGCAATTTTATCGCATATGTTCTTGCGTGCGATTGCACCTCTTGTGTGACACTAACTTGAAGCTTTTACAGTGCCTTAGTTGGTATTCTTGCCATTACCAACTCTACCTATGCCAAATCCTTCAGTGGTGTTTTGGATATGACTTCATCTATTTGCAACATGTTGGGTGTGACTTGGAAGTTCAGGCTAGCCTACACTATGGTTTGGATGGTGTCTTTCTCTCTCGACATGGTCCTTACCTCTGCATATGTTATTGCAGGGAAGGGATATGTTCCCCTTTCAAGACTTTGCATTGATATTATATGCTCTGGGACTTGCCTTGTGTATTCCAACTCATCTTGGATTCAACCTCTCTAGTGTTGGGCTTCTTCAAACTCCTCAGTTGCGTGGTCCTATACTTTTTTTTCCATGATGGTGACTTCATGCTCAGTGATCATGTACTTTGGAAGATGCTTGTGCGCCTTGGCCTTCTTACGCAACCCCTCTATGTCTTCAGGATCAGAGTACTCCATGAATTGAAGAATTGCAGAAATTGAAGAAGTCTCAGGAAGCATTATCAGGTTCTATGTGATGATTGGTTGATGGTGATGATTTAATGTAAAGTTTCATTATCTCTCATATATTCTTGGGTGGAAGGAAGCGACAAGGTTGGAGAGTTCAAATCTCTCTTGATATTGGATGATTGTATCTTCCTCTTGGAGGTTTATCCCTCCCTTTACATTTGGAATCTGTAGCTACCTTTGGAAGTCATTACTTCCCTTGAACAAAAATTATTGATTATTTCTCATATACTGTGCATGGTGTATTGTGGTGTATTGGTGTAACTCTTATACTATTGTTCATTGCCCATTGGATATAATTGAATGGTTTAAGTATAAGTTGAAAAAGGTTTTCAAATTATACTTGTTATTGATTCACCCCCCTCTCAATATCAACAATTGGTATCAGAGCAGGTTACCTTCAGTACAGTTTAACCAATGGAAGGAAGATCCTATGCAGAAATGGAAGACAACATTCCAAATGGGATTCCACCATTTGATGGAAGGAATTTTGAATACTGGAAAAATAGAATGGAAACTTACTTAAAATCTCTTGGGGCATATGTTTGGTTCTCAGTTGCTTTAGGATATAATGCTTTGAAGAAACCAAAGACTGCATCTCAGAAGGAAGCAAAAAGGAACAACAAACTGGCTATAGATACCATCCTGGATGGATTGACAGATTTAGTGAAATCCAAGGTGGGATCATGTGCATCAGAAAAGAGCTTTGGGACAAGCTACAAGACCTTTATGCAAGGGAAGAAGCAAAAGAAGAAGAAGAAGAAGTTGAAGAAGATTAGAACATCTTAGATTTCAAAGATGAAAATAGAGGTCAGTTCTTTTTCTTTAATTGTGAAGGAGTAGGACATGTTGAATTTGAATGTCCTCATCTAAGGATTGAAAGAGATGACAATGAAGAAGAATAAAATCATGAAGTAGAAATGATTCAACAAGAAGATGAGAA
>ML776663.1:1208441-1225506 GCA_009831015.1 Picea engelmannii
AGAATAGCAGAAGTAAAGAAGGTCCAAATGATAAAGAAAGAAGAAGATTGTGAGAAACTTGAACAAGAAGTTGTCTCATTGAGGAAGAGCTTAAGAAACTCTCAAGTGCCAAAAAAATTAACACATCTTGGATGCATGGGTGAGACTTCATACAAATAAGATGCAAATACCAACAAGAAGGTTGAAGAAAGAGATACACAGACAGTTGATGAGAAGTGGACTAGGATACTAGAAAGAAGGAATGATTACAAAAGAGATGAATATCCAAGAAGACCTCCTACGTTTAGGAATCAAAGAAGCTTCAATCAGTATGAAGGAAACTTCATAAGAGTAGATCATGAACCCAGATGGAATACATCACAAATAAGGTCACTTACTCCCAGGTATCAAAATTTCTTTCTTGGTCATTCTTATACTTGCAAAAATTTTGGACATAAGGAAATTAATTGCAGAATCAATGAAAGGAACTAATACGCAAGAAACATGAATGGTGTAAACAAAAGATATGGAAATAATCATGGATTTGTCAAAAAAAGTTATAATTCATTTTACCCGTTGATGGAAAAAAATATTGTATGCTACAAATGCAATTATCTTGGTCACAAAGCACGAGATTGCAGATATATGAATGAATATGTCCCTATTCCAACCACAGTATGGAGAAGGAAAGAGATTCCAAACAATGAAGATTGTCGAATAGCATTGACCGTTGAAGAATGTAAAGAAGAAGATGAATGGTACATAGACAGTGGATGTTCTTCACACATGACCAGGGATCAAGACAAATTCATCATCTTGAAGAGAAAGGGTGGCAATGTTGCATTTGGAGATGACTCATCTGCCAAAATACATGGAGAAGGTGTAGCAAAGCTTGGAAGAAAAAATGTAAATGCAAAGAATGTTCTATTGGTTGAAGAATTGAATCACAATCTACTCATTGTTAGTAAAATGTGTGATCAAGGATACACTCTTATGTTTGATTCCTGAAAATGTAAAATCAGAGAAAATAACTCAGGAAGATTGGTTGCAACTGCAACAAGAAGACCGAACAACATATACATTCTAGACATGAAGAAGAGAGACAAGAAAGAAGCCACACAAAAGGATTCTAAGAAAATGTCCCAAAGACCAAAAATAAGGATGAAGTATTATTGAGTGGCACATGTTCAGGGGGAGCGACCCCAAAGAAGAGAGTTACATTTTTCCATTAAACTTAGGGAGAGTATCCCTAACCGTTTCCATTAATGTCAAAGGGGAAGATAAATTGGGATCATGATGATAGGGGGAGCATGAGTGTTTCCAACAATGAAAAAGGGGGAGATTGTTGGAAGATTGGTTGTTTTCATTGATGTCAACCCTAGTCATGGGTTTTGGACCGCAAGATTGATAAAGGTATTTGGACATGAAGGACAATGCACATGCATATACAACACCCATGAATCGATAATATACATCATGTTATTTCCGGTGGTATGTGTCACATCACATGGACCCTCATGGTTGAGGAGAAATGAATTTTTGAAGATGAAAAAATGAATTGAAGAACGAAGTACATGTAGGCCCTAAAGATAATTAAAGAAAAGAATTACAAAATAAGAAAGTGTCAGGTCATCCCTAATGTTAAAAGGAAGTGACATAAATGGTATAAATAAACATCATTATACATTCATTTGATACAAGTCGGATTTTAGAGGAAATAAGAAGTAAAGAAGACCAGATTTCAAGGGAGGATGAAGTATTTTGGTGATGTGTTCTAAGGTATGTTATTTTGAGGTCATCTTACCATTTTTGCTATAATTTGTTTTCTAGAATTATTTAGATGGTGAAATCGCTAAGTTATTGAGAATACATATCAAGGTACCTCTGGTAAAAATTTCATCTCTTGATTCGCTATAATTATGGAGATACACTCTGTGGAAGATAGGGTTTGTGACCAGTCCTAAAGCTAGTCAATAAACAAGTGTTTCGGGTAAAACAATCATAATTTCTTCATCGAGAATCCAAATAAAGTGGGACAAATTTCATTAGAAATAGTACAGACTTTATTTTCTTGTGCGTAAGTTTCAGAATCAGATGTTAACAATTGAGCGTGGGGCATTTTGTGCAAGTTCACTCTCCTGAATAGACCAAAATTGAATAAAGTCTACCATTCTTTCTATAACCTCTCTTTGGGGAGGATTAAAGGAGTGAAATTGGAGGAGTTTCAGAGAATACATTGAGTAATATTATCTACAGGATCAAAGTACTCCAAGAATTGAAGAATTGCAGAAATTGAAGAAGTCTCAGGAAGCATTATTGGGTTCTATGTGATGATTGGTTGATGGTGATGATTTAATGTAAAGTTTTATTTTCTCTCATATATTCTTGGGTGGAATGAAGGGGAAAGGATGGAGAGTTCAAATCTCTCTTGATATTGGATGATTATATCTTCCTCTTGGAGGTTTATCCCTCCCTTTACATTTGGAAGTTGTAGCTACCTTTGGAGGTCATTACTTCCCTTGAACAACAACTATTGATTATTTTTCATATATTGTGTATGGTGTATTGTGGTGTATTGGTGTAGCTCTTATCCTATTGTTCATTGCTCATTGGATTTAATTGAATGGTTTAAGTATAAGTTGAAAAATGTTTTCAAATTATACTTGATACTGATTCACCCCCCTCTCAGTATCAACATTGCATTCTTCAACCCAAAAGGCATGACTATGTACTGGTAGGATCCCCATTCTATGGAAAAAGTAGTCTTATACCTATATTATGGGTCTATTTTGATATGATGGTAACCTGAGCATCCATCTATAAATGAATATGCTTCCTAGACCACAACATTCTCTAAGAATTCATCTGTGAAAGGGGTAGGAAAATATTCATGTAGGAAAGCATCATTCAACTTTCTTAAAAATACGTAAATCCTTGTCCCCCCTTTCTTATTTTATTGCACTACCATCGGACTTATCCATTCAGATTCCTCTATTGGTTCTATGATACCAAATTCCATCATTTTGTCAATTTGATCCTTCACTTTCTGCTTATACATTGGGCTTGGTATATAAGGTCTCTTTGTGATAGCTCTTACGTCAGGTTTGAGATATATATTCATTCCTTTCATCTCTATAAAGGTTGTGGGGAATAGGTAACTGTATTCGCGCAATAAATCTGTTATTATTTCTATTGTTTGTTCATCCCAATAGTCTCCAAAAATTTCCATTTTAGGGGTATCAGTTGTTCCAATGTTGACTTTATTCACCTTGATATGTGTAGTAAATACTTAGGATTCCAAATATGGACCTTCCACCTCTCTTTCTCCTTCAATTTCTGTAATTTGAATTTTGTGCGGGTCATTTTCATTTGGTGCTTCTTCTTCCACATGATAGCATGATAATATTTATTTGATTGTCTATCTATTCTGTTTTTGATATTCTGTCATGAGTTCAACCTCTAGTTCATCAAGAAATATCACACCTTTTGTCTTCTTTAGTGTTGAATCAATTTCAGGGTTCTCATGTTCAAATGAGAAAGTTACTACAAAATTTTGTTGTAATGTTTTCCATTCAGTAGTACCTCTACACATCTCTTGGTCTACATACCAATTTTTTGGGATTCCTTCCAATGTGTGGATGAAATTATGATGACATTCTTCTAGTGGTGTCATCCTCCATAATTTCCTTCACTTCTCCAAATGTTCTTCTAGTGTTCCGTATCCATCATACCTTTACATTTTTTTTCTTAGTTGTTCTGTGCCAAATCTAATGCATAGTAATCATTTACATTGGTACCAATCCTAAATTGCTTCTTTATGTGCACCCAACCATATTGTAGGAGTATCATTGAGTGTGATATCTAGGGATAATAGCCTATGATTTTCTCCTACTTCCTCTGATTATCTAGGGCTGCTGTTCCCTGTCGATCATACCTTTTCATTTTATTGCTTTCTTGTTTTGCACTGAATCTAATGCGTAGTAATCATTTACATTGGTACCAATCCTGAATTTGTTTTTTATGTGCACCCCACCATCTTGCAAGTGCATCCTCGAGTGCAATATCTAGGGATAATAGCCACTTGTATTATCCTACTTCCTCTTCATATCGTATAATAAATTCCTCTAAATCATTCACCCCATGAAAGATGGGAGGTTCCCTTATCTCTATACCAACCCATCTTACTACGCAGTCTATTCTTGTGCACCTTCTTATGGAAAATTCATGTAATATCTGCTGCCAATTCTCAAGACCTTTATCTGAGTCAGAAGAACATGATGTGATGCTTCTCTAAATGAGTACCCAATCTACAATTTTGTTGACATAATCTTATTCTCACATGGTGGTTCTGTACAAATGGTTTATTTCTTCCAAATCTAGACAGGTGGGTTCTAAAAACCTTTCTCCTCCTGAAGGGTCTAATGGCATAATGAATCGATATTCTCATGATTCAAATGTCATTTCAATTGTCTTCAAGTTCATTATGGCCTGGTTATCAAATTCCCAATTCACTCCAAGAAATGTTGGATATGGTGTTGTGCCATCTACAATCTCTATTACTTCAAAGTCTTCCTTCATATGCACTCCATCTATATCTACTATTAGACCTTTAAGCCTTCAAATTGGTAGAACTCTGTGTTGATTTGATAACTTCAACTAGACAGGTTAATAGCCTAGTGTGGGCTCTCCCATACACTTCCATGTCTTATTAAGTAACACATTTACTTCAGAGCCTAAGTCTAGTATAATATCCCCCATATTGAAATATCCCATGTTGGCATTCAATCTGAATTCTCTGCTTGTCCTCCTTCTTGTATGGAGGTGATTAACTATTTTCTACTCTAATTTCCCCTCTACCTCTATGTTACATCTTTTTAACATATTTTTCAAAAATTTAATAGATGATGGATCATTCAATAGCTTAACACAAGATTGCAGAAAAGTCTTTATGGTACTTACTTTCCCTAAAGGTTGTACTTCATTGGAGGGATCCATTGATGAGAGCATCTCATACATTGGTACGTTATGAATATGTTGCACAACTGATGTAGACACAACATCTTGTTTGAGGAAATCCTATCTGGCCTCCTTGAATGTCTCATTTTGTTTCTGTGCATCAAACTTCTTTTTTCTTGTAGTATTTTTCTTCACCCATTGGTGTCATGTTGGATCATGCATCACTGCATCATTTCCTTTCTTAGAATCTCCTCGTATGATTATGTTGATATTTCTGCCATCCTCCCTGAATTCTATAGAGATCCACTGAGGATTTCGGTTGCTTTGGTTCCTCTTTTCTTGAATCTTTCCCAAAAGTGTTGGGCATTC
The DNA here is from genome assembly GCA_009831015.1 of Picea engelmannii. Classification (NCBI taxonomy): domain Eukaryota; kingdom Viridiplantae; phylum Streptophyta; class Pinopsida; order Pinales; family Pinaceae; genus Picea; species Picea engelmannii. The sequence goes on from ML776663.1 coordinate 1,213,746, forward strand.
TTTTGTGGCATGGTCTGTTGCACGACAATACATACATGTCGTAGGTGGAAGTGGAAATTCCCTTGCATAATGTACTGGTTGTTGGAAATTGTGGCATACTATTGGACCTCTGCCTCTTCCAAATCCTCCTCTACCTTTTCCTCCACCTCTATAGCCAATTCGATCTCCTCGCAGTGTGTTGTAGTGAGACACCTCTATAGCCAGTTCTTCCATCTTTCTTTCCTCGATTTCTCCCGATCCTCCTTCTTTCCTCAACTTTTCAGACTATCTTGCGGCTTTCTTGATCTTTCCGCACTACCATTTCTTAACTACGGTGGCTCTCTTCAAGGCTCGCTCATCTCTCAAATCCATTTCTTATTGTTTCTACTCCATTTTTCAAATAACCCTTCCCCTTTCTAATGCCATGAATCTCACCCTGTCTCGCCCTACCACAAGCGAGGGTGTTTACGCTGCTATATCGGTCGGGGGCATAATCAACATCCCTTCCTCCACCAAGAAATCCTTAATCCACAGGGGATCTCTCTTAACAGTCTTCCCATTGTGCCTTTCTTGAAAATTTCCTCTGCCCGCGAGAAACACTGGTGGTTCTCAGCTGCAAATTCGATTATGTATCCTTCTATCATGGTGATAATCCATAAATCCATAGCTCGTGTGACTGGTCAATCCAGCCTATGGAGTGTTTCTAACTTGTCGGTATCCCACGTGCATATCTTCTTGACTCATCCCTGGAAATCTGGAGCTTCTTAGAGTCTCTTGATCCAGTGAAACAATTCTTCCAGGAATTTAGCCCATAAAATATCATACTAGTCACTTGATCTTTCTGAGTAAAAGATTGCTTCCCTAGTAGTTCCCACTGATTTTATTCTTAGTTCTGCTTCTTTCCATATGAAGGTGTCATAGTTTCTTTCCCACCATTGATCGATTCTAGATCTATGGAACAACAATAGCATTCTTCCTATAGGTTCCCTTTCAATACAACTCCCGACAATGGAACCATTTTGTTGGCATGAATTTGATCAGACCAGGGTCCTTCTCAGGTTACCAACAAAAGGTATCGTGTAGTCTAGAGCACTAGCATTTTCATCTCCTCTGAAGAGAAGAAGTCTCACCCAAAGCATTGTTGAGACAGATAGATAGGGAAGGGTAGGGAAAACACTAAAGAGGATCCATATATCGTTTGTAACTCATTCATGTTCTTGTGCATGAGACAACATCAAATCTGAAACATCTAATCACAAGAATTGAACCTACTTACGTTATGAACAACAATTAAACATAGAACCATAAAAAAAAACTCATAAACCATAAAGGAACAATGTAATGCATAAGTAAACATACAAAGACACATCATATTTTGAAAATTTGGTTCTCCTTCATATTAGTTCCATGATATTTCCTTTATTATAGACTCAAAGTTACATAGAAAGGTTCAGTACAGACTTTGGCTTGTCTCTTATCAACTTACAACAAGTTTCAACAACTAATCCCAAAACCTTGGGAGACTCTAATAGACATGACTCAACCCAACTCTAATCCAACCAACCAACTGAACGAACAACAACAACAACACTAACCCTTTTACAATTATATTCGTCCCTATATATAGCTAGGTTGTGTCTTCCTTCTCGACTTATGTGCTTCCTTGTTCCATTGCAACGGTTTTTTGCTTAGTTGGCGTTGCATTGGATTTTTCAACTTCTTTTCTGTTACTCTTTCTTTCAGCCTCTGATGAAGTTTGTGCGACTCATGCTTAATAAAAAATTGCTCAATTCTTACCCAAAAATGAAGGGCCCAACAACAACCACCACCCCGACCTAGACCTCCTAGGTTCTTATTTATACTACTTTACAATATTATTAGCTATTAAAATATTTTACCAAAACCCTAACCCTATCATGGTTATGTTTTATTGTCTACACGCCTTGCATGCTTTCCTCCTTTGCATGTGGTTTTTCCTTACACATACTGCTTTTACTGCTAATTGTTCTTCTCCAAAATTAGGCCTTTCCTTGCCAAAATTGGGTATTTCCTAAAAACAAGATTGCACCCAATAGGCCCCCAACACTTACATGTGGCTCATCCTAAGACACTTAGTTAGTCTGTTCTCCTTCTATTTTTGTTTCCAAAATTTGGAACTTCTCTGCTAGTTCCCTTCCTCTCGTCTTGACCTATGTGGATTTTCTTGTCAGTTCCTTTACTGAATACACTATGATATCCTCATGGATCAATGTTTCTCTATCTGTGTGTGCCTGTGCCATGCTCTTCTTCTCATTCTCTAGATGTGAGATCAATTATTCTTCTCTTTCCTAGAGTGGTTCCACTTCCGCTTGTCTCTCCTTTTTCTTCATCTGCGCGACATTCAACTCTACTTGTAGATTATTTAAGTCATGATTTCCTTTAAAGAACTCTGTAATGCTCATTACCTTATGCCTTTGTATGAGCTCCTGTATGGCCACACTGAATATTTCCTCCTCCATGTCACACTGTTGGACTTTCTCATCCTCTTATAGGATTGTTCACAACTGGGCGAATATGTTGAATAATTCCTTTGTTGCACTTGCTTGTTTCTCCAATACTACTATGTGGAGTGAAACTTCCTTCTTCCTCTATTATTGGACCTCATTAGGATTTTTAGGGGTCATTGTTTCCTTTATCTCCTCAATCTCTTGCCTATACTGATTGATGGTTTGTGAAATGAGAATGAGCTTCTCCTATGTGCTTCTGTTCTCTTCTTGCGTGTTGTCAGGAAAGTGATTATACAACGTTGTTAGACCATGTTCCATTCTATTTGCACGTTGTTTTTATTCCTTTTTTTTTAGATTGACTTGATTGATTACCAATTCTATGGCTTCCTTTCCCTTCTTCATCTCCTACAATTTTGCTACATTTGTTCTTGCGCACGATTGCACCTCTTGCGCGACACTGACTTAAAATTTTTATAGTGCCTTAGTTGGTATTCTTGCCATTACTAGCTCTACCTGTGATATATCCTTCAGTGGTGTTTTGGATATGACTTCATCCATATGCAACATGTTGGGTGTGACTTGGAAGTTCGGGCTCACCTACACTATGGTTTGGATGGTGTCTTCCTCTCTCAGTGTGGTCCTTGCCTCTGCATCTGTTACTGCGAGGAAGGGATATGTTCCCCTTTCAAGCATTTTTATTGATATTATATGCTCCAGGACTTGCCTTATGTATTCCAACTCATATTGGATTCAACCTCTTTGGTGTTGGGCTTCTTCAAACTCCTTAGTTGTGTGGTACTATACTTTTTCTGCCACGAGGTCAATGTCATCCTCAGTGATCATGTACTTTGGAAGATGCTTGTGCGCCTTGGCCTTCTTGCGCAACCCATCTGTGTGTATAATTGGCCGCTTGGGTGGACTTGTTTCGTTTAGGGTGGATGCCCAGGGGGTTTCTTGATTTTTTTTGTCTGCCACTCCTTGTTCCTCTTGTGTTGGGGCAATATCCTTTTTTTCCTACTTGCGCATCCTTCTTTGGCACACTCCCATTTTTATGTTGCACCATATTCTGACTGGGCTTCAAATTATTTGGAGTAGCACTGCCTCCTACAAGTTTCTTAGATGCCCCTTCTTATACATCCTTTCCCTAAGGAAGTTCCCTAGGAATGACTGGGATCTTCCAGTCATCTTGCCAATCCCTCATTTCCATTTATACATCTTCTCCACTGATAGAGTATCGGAGTTGAAACCATTCCTTGGCTAGATCCATTCGTGCTTGTATCCACATGTTTTGGAGCATCGCCCTAAATAATTCTATGTTGTGGTATTGTTCAACAACCTATGGAGTAATTATCCATGTGTTTTCTATGCTTTCCTCGATGTCACTAAGTTACTGCACAAAGGTACTTGCGTTGCCACTTCTTATTTTGGGGTCCGAAGTGTTTCCCATTGATGTATACCAGGCTACATGGAAATGACATGTTTTGTCGCATAAGTATGAATATGGTGGCTCCCTCCAACCAATTAGTTCTATCAGAATTATTAACCAAGAATAATGAAATTCTATCTCCAAGTCCTGCATGTCTTTGCAATCGTTGAAGAACAAATTCAACGGGTAGGGATATAGCTCCAACAACCCCTTCTACGACTTCCTCCTTGTTTCACTTTCTTAACAGTTTTCAAACCATAAGATTTTTGGCCATTCTTGTGGTTGCATCACTGATTCTTTTTATTATTATACCGCATGATCCCCTCTCTATTCCATATGTTTTATTCATCTCCTCGATAAGATATTTTGCCTTTGTCTTGTCATCCAAGTACTATGTGAGGCTCTCGCCCATGGGCAACAGAACTGTGATGAATGAAATAAACTCGACATCGATTTAGACGGGTTCCTCCAACCATAAGAAACCTCCATGGATGACCACCATTAAATGCTTGAAACAGTTATTTACCTCCTTCCTCCTACCAAAAATGGGGAATTTCCACCAAGTTTAGGATACCTATGTTGGCCAGGTCAACTGCCCATTTATTTGGTTGCATCATCGGATCTCCAAATGGATATGTCCCTATGTTGTCCATGTAGAATTGTTGCATGAATTCTAGGAATTTTACAACGTCGACCACGTCATGGTCTGAATACTTTAACTTTTTCATGCAAACCAAAAGTGTTGGCGAGAACTGCACTCCCTCTGGGATGCATGGTAGTACGATGGTTGCATCAGGTTTCTTGCACAGGGACCATGTGATGGGATGTTTCCCCTTTCTCCTTATCGGCGTGCTAGAAGTCCCAACCTCTGCTTGTCTATTCTATGCACCAGAATATGGCTTCCCAGTTATGTCTTATACCAACCCTTCTTGTTGCTTCATAAACTCTGCTTTAGGTTGTGGTCTTGGCACCTTAGCCTTTGTTTGTTCACTGGAGTCACCATTTTTTTGGGGGGCTACTTCGACCCTCCCAAGTGGTTGTAGGTTTCTTATGTTGCTTGTTTGTCGGCCCTGTGCACTGTCATGAAAATATATTTCCATTTCAGTCGTCATTGGAGCTTGTGATTCCTCCTCGACCAGTGTGGAGTTCTTTGGCTTGAACCGCGGGAAGGGAATCATCTCCATATTGACTATTCCCTCTCTGTGAGCCATTTCTTACTCAAACACTATGGTTTCGTGTGGTGTCCTAATGTTGCTTCAGGTTTTACTTGCAGTTTTTTTTGGTGCACGAATATTTGGTCTTGCCATAATCGGTATTGGTTTCTTTAGCTAAATTGATTTCGACTAGTTCGCACTATGCTCTTCGCCCATTTATCTATGTGCTCTCTCACTCTATGACTTCACAATTTCACAATAAGTGTTATGTTGCTCGGGTTTCCCCTTTATAAATAAGGTTCAATAAATGTCATGAATCTTCTTGCAGAAGCTTCCCTAGATGCAATTAATGCAATGAATATTCTCTCACATGTTTCATTTAATTTCATAAATGCCGCCAGTTGGCATCTTTTCACCCTAACCATCATTTTTCTCTTTTCCAACCATTGGTCCCCTTTACGGTGCACTGAACTTTTTAAGTGCATCCTGCATTTCTCCTGTGATTTTTTCTCAGTGTACAATGTTTTGCTTTCTTTTATCCATCTGTTGCACACAAACATTTTTCCTTTTGTTGTGCTGAGTCCACTTTTTCTGTGCACAATATTTCCCAGTAATTTTTGTATTTCTTTTTCCTTCTTTTTCTCATTTTTATGCCTTTTTGTCATTTTTTTGTCCTAGATTATACTATAATACACTTATGTACATGGTTTCTTACTGGGTTGCAACTTTTAACTGTTAGGAGGTCGAATTTCCTTGTACAATTTTGGTTGACTCTCATTGATCATTCCCTTTAGTTTTTTTCATGCCAGATCCTTTAGTTATACAGATCCTCCATCTGTAATTGTTTTTACTTCATAGGGCCCTATCCAATGCATTCTAAAATTACTAGGATGTTGAAAACATTTACTGTTATAGATCAAGATTAGGTCTCCTTCCTTGAAACGCTTCCTCTTGATATTCCCTTCATGCCATGATTTTTCTCTTTCTTTTTGTACTTCTTTGTGAAATCCTGATAGAATCCTATCCTCTTCCATCTCCATTAGTTGGTTTAACCTCTCCTTTATTGCGACTCTTTCTATCATGTTGGTGATTGTTGCTATGTGCAGACTGGGTACTAGGAATTCTAATGGTACTACTACTTTCTTCCCACACACCAATATGAATGGTGTCTTTCCTATCAACTTATTACATGTAGTCCTATATTCCCATATTATTTCTAGTATTTTCAAGTCTCGATCATCCCTTTTGACATTGCATATCTTTGTAATAGCATTCTCCAAGATATTATTGAAGACTTCTACTATTCCATTTTCTTGAGGATGGTATGGTGTACTATTCTAGTGATAGACTTCAAATTACTCAGTCATATCCCTCATACTATTGTTGATAAAGTGCTTACCTTTATCACTCATCAAAAATCTTGGAAACCTAAATCTAGTGATCACTTGTTCAAACAAGAAGTGTGATGTTTTCTTTGCACTACAGTCTTTGAATGGTATTGCTTCTTATCATCTTGTTAAATGTTTTTCCCCGTTATGATATATCTCACTCCTGACCTTTTTTTGGGTGGATTGATTGGTCCCACAAAATCTATTTCCCATTTTTCAAATACCTACAAAGTTACATGTGGTATTAGGGGCATCTCATCCCTTTTGTTGGGTTTACCAGCCCTCTGGCAGACATCATGTTCATAGAAATATTTCTTGGCATCTTTGTGAACAATTGGCCACCATAATGTGGTGTGCAATACCTTCTATGTGGTATCTTTTCCTACATAATGTCCTCCAATTATTCCCTCATGAGATTCTGCCAAAATTCTAGGCCTTTCATGTTCTAGTACACACCTTCTCAAAATGATGTTTGCGCCCATTTTATATAAGTGGTATGCAATGATTTGATAGTCAGCATATCTGACTACCATATTTTTCTTCTGCGCAGTGTTAAACTCTTGTGGCACAATCCCTTTACTCAAATATTCAATAATATCAGCAAAATATTCATCTCCTACTTTGACTAAAAATAACTACGCATCAAGGAATTTGTCTTCCAAGTTGGTAGGTTCCTCTCCATTAGTGACCCTTGACAAATGATTAGGTCTTGCATTCAGCTTCCTTAGTTTGACTATCACTTCAAAATCAAATTATTGAAATAACAAGAACCATCTATATATCCTCCCCCCCAACACTGGCTTGTTGACTAAATATTTTAGGGCATAATGATCTATGAACATTTTAAAGTTATTACCCAATAAGTAGTGCATGAAATTATGAAGTGTATATACCATGGCTAAACCTTCTCTTTTTGTGGTATTATAGTTTTTCTCTGATTCTAACAGTTTTTTTTCTTTTAAATGCTATAGGGTGGTCTAAATCCGCTACTCCTCGATGCACCAAAATTTTCCAAGTGCCATGGTTGATGCATACATGCACATGAAATGTATTTTCCCAGTCTGGGAATACTAGGATAGGTCTTGTGACCATGTTTTATTTTAAGGTGTCCAACCATTTTTTATATTCCTCAATCCACCCAAAATCTGGTATCCTCATTCAACATTTTTTCCATTGGCCCAGTAATATGCACATAACCCTTTATAAATTTCATGTAACAACCTATATGTCGCATTGTTTCTCTCAGTTGGTGCACTAATTTTGGTGGTGGTAAATTGAAAATGACTACAATATTAGTAGGATCCACTAGTAAACCTTTTTTAGACACTATATGTCCCAATAGTATTCCAAAATGTGTCCCAAAAATGCATTTCTTGATATTCAGTGATATCTAATATTGACTACATCTCTCCAACATTAACCTTAACACTTCTACATGGTCCTTTAACAGACTATATCTAGTCCAATCATCCAGATATACTTTTAATAAATGATGAATAAACTCTTTAAAAGAAGTTATGACTACTCTTGAAAATAGGGCTGGTGCATTCTTCAGCCCAAAAGGCATGACTATGTACTGGTAGGATCCCCATTCTGTGGAAAAAGTAGTCTTATACCTATATTATGGGTCTATTTTGATATGATGGTAACCTGAGAATCCATCTATAAATGAATATGCTTTTTGGCCTCCCACATTCTCTAAGACTTCATCTATCAAAGGGGTAGAAAAATAGTCATGTAGGAAATCATCATTCAACTTTATTAAAAATATGCAAATCCTTATCCCCCCTTTCTTATTTTATTGCACTACCATGGGACTTATCCATTCAGATTCCTCTATTGGTTCTATGATACCAACATCCAACAATATGTCAATTTCATCCTTCACTTTCTACTTATACATTGGGTTTGGTAAATAAGGTCTCTTTCTGATAGCTCTTGCCTCAGGTTTGAGAGGTATCTACATTCCTTTCATCTCTGTAAAGGTTGTGGGGAATAGGTAACTGTATTCGCACAATAACTCTGTTATTATTTCTATTATTTTTTCATCCTAATAGTCTCCAAAAATTTCCATTTTAGGGTTATCAGTTGTTAGGTGTAGTAAATACTTCTGATTCCAAAGATAGACCTTCAACCTCTCTTTCTCCTTCAATTTATGTAATTTGAATTTTGTGCGGGTCATATTCATTTGGTGCTTCTTCTTCCACATGATAGCATGATAATAGTTCTTTGATTGTCTGTCTATTTTTTTGTTGATATTCTGTCATGCGTTCAACCTCTGGTTCATTAAGAAATATCACACCTTTTGTCTTCTTTAGTGTTGAATCAATTTCAGGGTTCTCATGTTCAAATGAGAAAGTTACTACAATTTTTTTTTGTAATGTTATCCATTCATTAATACTTCTACGCATCTCCTAGTCTACATACCAATTTTTTGGGATTCCTTCCAATGTGTGGATGAAATTATGATGACATTCTTCTGGTGGTGTCATCCTCCATAGTTTCCTTCACTTCTCCAAATGTTCTTCTAGTGTTTTGTATCGATCATACCTTTACATTTTATTTGTTCCTTGTTCTGTGCCGAATCTAATGCACAGTAATCATTTACATTGGTACCAATCCTAAATTGCTTCTTTATGTGCACCCCACCATCTTGTAGGTGTATCATTGAGTGCGATATCTAGGGATAATAGCCTATGATTTTCTCCTAATTCCTCTGATTATCTAGGGCTGGTGTTCCCTGTCCATCATACGTTTGCATTTTATTGCTTCCTTGTTCTGCGTTGAATCTAATGTGTAGTAATCATTTACATTGGTACCAATCCTGAATTTTTTCTTTATGTGCACCCCACCATCTTGCAAGTGTATCCTTGAGTGAAATATCTAGGGATAATAGCCACTTATTTTCTCCTACTTCCTCTTCATATCGTATAATAAATTCCTCTAAATCATTTACCCCATGAAAGTTGGGAGGTTCCCTTATCTCTGTACCAACCCATCTTACTACGTAGTCTATTCTTGCACACCTTCTTATGGAAAATTCATGTAATCTCTGCTGCCAATTATCAAGACTTGTATCTGATTCAAAATCACATGATGTGATGCTTCTCTAAATGAGTATCCCATCTACAATTTTGTTGACATAAACTTATTCTCGCATGGTGGTTCTGTACAACTGGTTTATTTCTTCTAAATCTAGATAGGCGGGTTCTACAAACCTTTCTCCTTCTGAGGGATCTAATGGCATAATGAATCAGTATTCTCATGATTCAAATGTCATTTTCCTTATGTTCAAGCTGATTATGGCCTGGTTATCAAATTCCCAATTCACTCCAAGAAATGTTGGATATGGTGTTGTGCCATATACAATCTCTATTACTTGAAAGTCTTCCTTAGTGCACACTCCATCTAGATCTACTGTCACACCTTTAAGCCTTCCAATTGGTAAAACTCTATGTTTATTTGATAACTTCAACTAGACAGGTGAATAGCCTAGTGTGGGCTCTCCCATACACTTTCATGTCTTATTAGGTAACACATTTACTTCAGAGCCTAAGTCTAGTATAATATCCCCCATATTGAAATCTCCAATGTTGGCATTCAATCTGAATTCTCTGCTTGTCCTCCTTGTATGGAGGTGATTGACTATTTTCTACTCTAATTTACCATATACCTCTGTGTTACATCTTTCTAACATATTTTTCAAAACTTTAACAGATGATGGATCATTCAGTAGCTTAACACAAGATTGCAGAAAAGTCTTTATGGTACTTACTTTCCCTAAAGGTTGTACTTCATTGGTGGGATCCATTGATGAAAACATCTCATACATTGGTACGTTATGAGTATGTTGCACAACTGATGTAGACACAACATCTTGTTTGAGGAACTCCTGTCTGGCTTCCTTGAATGTCTCATTTTGTTTCCACACATAAAACTTCTTATGTGTTGTAGTATTTTTCTTCACGCATTGGTGTTGTGTTGGATCATGTGTCACTGCGTCATTTCCTTTCTTATCATATCCTCGTATGATTATGTTGATATTTCTTCCATCCTCCTTGAATTCTATAGAGATCCACTGAACATTTCGGTTTTTTTGGTTCCTCTTTTCTTGAATATTTCCCAAAAGTGTTGGACATTATTCTATGGCATGGTCTATTGCACGAAAATACATACATGTCGCAGGTTGAAGTGGAAATTCCCTTGCATAATGTACTAGTTGTTGGAAATTGTCACTACTGCATTTGGGTCAAATTCCGACAGCGCGTTCGACGCAATTTCCACTTTCTATTGTTGGAAGACCGACAAACCTCAGACCCCCTCAAACATTGTTTCACATGACGTCGTTTTTACGACGACCTAGTTTTCGTCGGTATTGCGACGTTTCAAACGTGGCAAGAGAGACGTTTCAAACATGGCAAGACCGATGTTTCAAATGTGGCAAGACCGACGTTTCAAACGTGGCAAGAGAGACGTTGTAAACGTGGCAAGACCGACGTTTCAAACGTGGCAAGAGAGACGTTGCAAACGTGGCAAGACCGACGTTTCAAACGTGGAAAGATCGACGTTTCAAACGTGGCAAGAGAGACGTTGCAAACGTGGCAAGACTGACATTTCAAACGTGGCAAGAGAGACGTTTCAAACGTGGCAAGACGAACGTTTCAAACATGGCAAGACCAACATTTCAAACGTGGAAAGAGAGACGTTGCAAACGTGGCAAGACCGACGTTTCAAACATGGCAAGAGAGACGTTGCAAACGTGGCAAGACCGATGTTTCAAACGTGGCAAGTGAGACGTTGCAAATGTGGTAAGTGAGACATTGCAAACATGGCAAGTGAGACGTTTCAGACGTGGCAAGAGAGATGCTTCAAAGGTGGCAATACCGACGTTTCAAACGTGGCAAGTGAGACGTTTCAGACGTCTGAAATGTGGCAATAGAGACATCTAGAATGTGGGAAGATCGACGTCTTGAAGGTGGCAAGTTCTTGTCTAGAACGTGGGAAGAGAGACGTTAAGAGGTATCATCTCCGACGTGGTTGCTATGGGAGTGACACTCCAAAATGTCGCAATAGCGACCTTCTTGTAGGTATTTAAAAAAAAAATACAATATCATTACTAAGAGGTACAGGTACATTAACCTTTGCTAAGATACTAGCCATATCAATATTTAAATCTATATCATCTGTCTATATTTAAGAAACTCATATTTTTTTATTAACAATTTATCCTCTTAGTTTATGTATCCATTAGATACAATGTTCTTAACACTTTCATATCTCTGTAGCCACTAGGTGGCATTGGTTATTTTATTTCAATCTTAAATAATG
>ML776663.1:1250894-1266343 GCA_009831015.1 Picea engelmannii
AAGAGAGGAACAACTGACAACAATTTGTATATTAAGACAGAGGATAATGATTTTCTCATTGTACTGGTCTATGTAGATGACATCATCTTTGGATGTAATAAGGATTCACTGGTACAATGATTTTCTTCTGCCATGGAGTTTGAATTTGAAATGTCTATGATAGAAGAACTGTCATTTTTCCTTGGTCTGCAAATTACTCAGAGGCCCGATGGGATCTTCATTTCTCAAGGAAAATATTTAAGAGAAATGCTGAAAAGGTTTCAAATGGAATATTCTAAACATGTGGGTACACCTATGGTAACTGGATGTAAATTAAGAAAGGATGATGATTCACCTGATGTTGATCAAAGATCATATTGATCAATGATAGGAAGCCTGTTGTACATCACAACATCTCGCCCAGACATAATGGATGCTATAGGAATGGTAGGAAGATATCAGACTACGCCTAAACAAAGTCATTTGCAAGCTGTCAAAAGGACATTCAGGTACTTAAAAGAAACAATGACTTATGGTCTGTGGTATCCTAGAAATCAAAGTCTTCAGTTGACTTCTTATTCAGATGCAGATTGGGAAAATTGTGTTGATGAAAGAAAAAGCACCAGTGGAGGAGCATTCTTCTTGGGTAACTCCTTAGTAGCCTGGCTCAGTAAAAAGAAAGGTTCCATTTATTTATCAACCACAGAGGCAGAGTACATTTTTGCTGCTACCTGTTGCACACAGGTATTATGGATGATTCAGACACTTGCAGACTTAGAGGTAAAATATACTGCGCCAATCCCAATTCATTGTGATAACACAAGTGCCATCAGTGTGTCTAAAAACCCTGTCCTCCACTCCAAGACAAAACATATTCCCATAAAATATCATTTTCTGAGAGAGCAGGTCACCAATCAGGTTTTTCAGGTCCATTACATTCCCACTTCAGAACAAATTGCAGACATCTTTACTAAGCCCCTAGCTAAGACACCGTTTGAATATCTCAGACATAAGCTGGGTCTCATTTCGTTTCACACCTAACAAGTCCATCTTGTTAGGGGAAGTTTTGCATTGTTTGAAAAGTTTAATGCCTCCTAAAATTTCTGCAATAAATAAGGGGGAGCATGTCTCTTCTTTGACATTGATGTCAAAGGGGGAGAAAAGAATTCAGGTGCCTTAGTTGCCATCAATGCCAAAGGGGGAGATTGTTGGCAAATGTCTAACAGGCAGCGTATGCTTGTCATTGATGGCAAGTACAATAGTGAAGATGGAAGGATTAGAGTGTGCATGTGAAGACTCTACATAGGCACAAAAGTCCAAGAATCCCTTGGGGATTCAGAAGTGAAATCTCAGGAGGAAAAACGTCGAGGAGAACACGCGCAACAAAGCTCAAGATACAAGAGTTCGCAGAGGATAAGGAAGACAGAGATCGACAGTCGTTGGATCTCATTCAGAAATCCTATGAGCCGTCAGATCGGACAGGAGCTGCACGAGGTTTACCATCGGGAAAAGCCAAGGTGAAATCCCGAAAGGAGGGATGACTCATCGGGGTTTCACATATCGGGAATCTCGTGAGCCAATGTATTGCTGCATTGGAAAGCTCGAAACCCCGACTAGTGGTAAGACTGCGCTCATGGGGATAATGGTCATATGGGCCAGGAGCCTAGCCAGGAGAGGTAGTGCATAAAGAGTGCATCGAGATTCGAGGGATCGCGAATCCTAAGGACATACATGTTTTGACATGGGAAAGTCCGAAACCCCGATGAGGAGTTTTGGCTGCGGTCATATAGGAGAAGGTCACGTGGACCACGAGCTTAACCGAAGGGCTAATTGAAGTTAGAGGCGTTAGATCCAAGAACAGGGTCCAACCACCATTGGATTGAGGAAAACCTGCACAACCTTTAAAAGTAAAAGGAGTAGAGGGCTCACAAAAACCCGACATAATCTAAGCCGTCAAATCAAGATCACATCTGAACCGTTGATCAGAGTTTTGAGGATTGTGTTTTGGAAATGTCAAAGAAACAATGCAATAGGAATCTCGATTTATCGATATGAAAATTCCCGATGTAATCTGAGCTGTCAAATCAAGATGTGATCTAGACCGTCGACCTGGCTCACATCGGTAGACCACGTCAACTAGGAACACGTGGCACAACCAGGTAATGACAAGTGTCATATTGATTCAACATTTTAGGCACATGTAAGTCACGAATCATAGTGACACGTGGTAGTATTCAACGCGTGTCAATCCACATATGACGTCAGTATATGGACACCTTGTCGGAGTTTCGGGGATCGAGAGTTGGACATGTCAAAGATTATTGACATCAGGAATCCTTATATCGCGATATATGAAATCACGATGCAATCTAAGCTGCCAGATCAAGCTTTGATCTGGACCGTTGATTCCAGTCAATGGAGAGGCATCCGGGATCGAGAGTTGGACATGTAAAAAATTATTGACATCAGGAATCCTGATATCGTGATAGGTGAAATCACGATATAATATGAACCGTCAGATCAAGTGTTGATCGGAGGGTTACTGATGCACGACATAGTGAAACTACCAGAACCATTAATGGCGTCTGCTAGAGAATTCGAAGAGACACCTGTGTGATCGCTAGAGGAGATGAAGAGTCTCCAAGCTTCGTCCAAGTGAAGGAAGACTATTCTTAGAAGGGATTGACAGATGGATGAGCGTGGAAGCCTATAACTAAAACAAAGAAGGTGAGCTCAACTGTCACAAAGAAGACGAAGAGTCTCAACTGCCAGAGAAGTTGAAGAGTCACGATGATGATCAGACAGAACACTCGAGAGGTGGAGGATAACGGGGCGAAGTCATCATGCAGAGGCATTGTGAACATTGCATGCACAAGGTGCACAGAAGCTATAAATACATAGTACAGAGAAGAGAAGCGGGTGGTTGTTGTTGTTGTTGGAGTATGTTGTGGTTGTTGTTATTGAAGGTGATTCATGTGTGAAGAAGGAGGGGAGTGTAGCAACTGAATTGAACAGAAGAGGAACTGTGCAATGAATGGACATAGAACACAGAGCAAAAAAAAAAAACCAGAAGAACATACAATGCAAGTGATGTGTGCAGAAAGACAATGAGGCAAACAGAGCAACGAAATGCCACAGAACAGTGATGAGTCTGCTAAGCCATTGTTGAACATCATATCACTGTAATAAGTTTCAGTAGCAAATATGTATATTTCAGGGTGGTTGGGAGGAGCTAGGGAGGACTTGTGTCCTCAAAGGTTCAAGTGGGTGCTTGAACACAAGGAGTTGGTGCTTCCTTCTAGTTGGTGCTAGAGAAACCAKGGAATTGGTGCTTCCTTCTAGTTGGTGCTAGAGAAACTAGGAAGTTGGTGCTTCCCTCTAGTGGGTGCTAGAGAAAACAGAGAGTGGGTGCTCTCAGCAAGTTGCAACTTGCAAAACTGAGGTTGTAGCCTCATTATGAGTTGGTGCTCATATGTATGATACTGTAAAGAATGTAACCATTACTTATCATATAAAGGAAAAGAGGTTTTTACCCTTCATGGGTTTCCTCGGGAATTATCTGTCTCTGTGTTTCTCATATATGTGAATGATGATGAAAGTGCCATTGTTTATTTCCCTGCATTATTGTGATCATCATTCAGAGTCTCTACAAAGAGTTTAAAAGAACCATAATTGTTTAAGCACGGTAACAACTGATTCACCCCCCCCCTCTCAGTTGTCTAACAGATAGTACATGTCATTCCATTTCCATTGGTATGTGGAACGTCACATAAATCCTCACGGTTAGAGATTTATGGCCACGTAAAGTTGGAGAACCCTCATGAGGCATCTAGAAACCCCAAAAGGTCAAAGTAGTCAAAGTGGTTGCAAAGAAGAAATTATTTAAATAATTACGTGAAGTGATGAGTGTACTATAACTCAAAGTGGATACAAAATAAATTATTTAAATAATAAATTTAATGGATAAATTACTAAGCGGACAAGTGGTTATAAGTGGGTTATCTCTAAAATAATGAAAGTGGTTTAAGATGGTTAGAAGCTAACCCCTTGAGAAAGCTACATAAAAGTATAAATAAGAGGCTAGGGTCTCTCATTTTAATTACACTTGATCATATTGAATAACTATAAGTGAATGAGGTAACAAAAGGATATCTAAGGAGAATTTCAAAGGGAAGGTAAAGTAAAGAAGGCCAAAATTCAAGGGAGGATAAATTCTTTTGATGATGTTTTCTAAGGTATGTTATTTACAGGTCATGTCACCATTTTCTCAATAACGTTTTTTCTAGAATGATTCATACCATGAAATATGGATTTTGTTGAGGAAACATATTCAATTATATGTGATAAAAATTTCAGCTTGCGGGTCGTTGTGTTTTTGGAGTTACAATCTGTGGAAAATAGGGTTTGTGGCTAGTCCGAAAACTAATCTAAACCATGTATTTTGGGTAAAATCATCATAACTTATTCATAAAAGATGCAAATTAAGTAATAAAAAATGTATTGGTTAGAGTGGAGTCTTTAGTATTCTATGTACCATTTTCATATCCATACAACAAATATTTTGTGCGGTGCACACTCTACAAGCTCACTCTCTAGAATAAGCCAGCATTCAACAAGGTATGCCATTTTTTCTATAACTCCTTTTCTGAGAGGTTCCAAGCAGTGAAAACTAGAGGAATTCCACAAAATACATTGAAGAACATTGTGTATTATTTTCATATCTTTATTCATTACAGGTACATAGTTATGATTATTTCAAGTTAGGGTTGTTGACTAATCAAAATTTAGTCATGTGAGACTAAAGTAAAGTTTGATGAAAATGATAGTCTCTTGTTGTTAAATTTAAGGAAGGTTTGTAGGTATGTGATCATATACACCAAGTCTATTACAGAGTTACAAATCAGATTTGGATGATTAAATTGACGAGGGCCTTTGGTTGAGGTACCTGTTGGGTACATGGTTGAGACAAGTAGTTGATGAGTTGGCACATACATGAGGTGTATAGTTGATGATGTTGGTACATCTTGATGAGTCATAGTTTATGTGTATTTTATGCATGATTGATACATATTTGGTGCATGTTTGATGCACTCATTGATGGTACAGGTTGAGGTATAGGTTGGTGCATGGTTGATGCACTTGTTTATGGTACATGTTGATTACATGTTGTTATAGGTTGTTTAGTGCATGTTGATTGGTACATGTTTACATCATTATATCTCATAGTGATAGTGTGACATTGGTTCCATAATTCTACTTATATTTCAGGGTGGTTGGACGGGGAAAGGACAGGTGGTTGTAGCCACCTTCTGGTTGTAGTTGGAGAAAATAGGGGGTTGTAGCTTCCTTCTGGTTGTAGCCAGAGAATTGGGGAGTTGGAGTTTCCCTCAGGTTGTAGCCTGAGAAACTAGGATGTTGGATCCTCCTTCTAGTTGAAGCTCGAAAACAAAGAAAGTTGGTGCTTCCAATTAATGTAATTCTTAAATACATATAAGAAAAATCATTCCGTGGTTTTCTCGCTCTTTGGGTTTCCACATAAAAACACGAGTGTACTGTGTATGTGTATGATTTCTAATTTGTTCATTGTTTATTTACTCTTCAACTATTGGATGATAATGCTACATTTATATAACACTTGCATTTTATGGTTAAAAAGGATTAAATTGCTCTATTATTGATTCACCGCCCCTCTCAATAATCCAACAATTAGTATCAAAGCAGGTTCCTTCAGGAAATAGTTTAACCACTAGAAGGAGATCATGGATTATTTTGAGAATGGAGTACCATTTTTTAATGGTCAGAATGTTTTAAAGTATAAGCTATGGAGTTGGAGGATGAAAGTATTGTTACAGGAACAAGGGTATTATATTTGGCTATTAGTCATTACAGGATATGATAGTTCAAAAATGGAAAAGACTATAGCCATGAAGGATTTAAGAAGAATAAAAAATAACAAGGGATTTCATCTGCAAAGGATTACCTAATCCAGTGAGATAAAAGGTTGGTAAATGTTCATCGGCCAAAGAAATTTTGGATAAGTTATATGATATATATTTTTCACCCATCGCAGACTCAAAAATTTCCAAAGAAGATGTAGGTATAGATCAAGAGGAAATATGTTCACCATGTCAGACAGATTCAAAAGATGAAGAGTACATAATCAACATAGGTATGTTGTTTTTCTTTAATTGTGAAAAGCAAAGACATATTGAAATAGAATTCCATGAACGAAATGAGATAGAAAAACTAATTGAAAAAGAAGACAATTATGAAGAAGAATTAATCAGTTATTTAGATGAACTAAGAAAAGAAAGAGAAGAAAAAAATTCACTCAAGAAAGAATTGATGAAACAAAAATAAAGTGCTCACATTTTTTAAGAATCCCAATAGGTCATCAAGAACTTAAGAACTCAGCTAGAAGAAGCGAGAAAGATCAAAGAAAATCTTAAAGATCAAAAGTAGTATTTGGAAGCCAACATAGCAACACAGAAGGAAGAGGAAGAAATGAGAGAAATGATATTGACATATAATATTAAGGAAATAACTAACGATCTAAACCATCTTGAGGCAGAGTTTGGTCAAGAAGAGAAAGGACTTGAAGAAGAAATAATCACACTAAAAATCCAGCTTGAAGAAGCGAAAAGAGTATAAGAAGTCATGAAGTCTCAGATAATGAAGAAACAAGAAGAGGTTGAGAATCTTGAAGAAGAATTTGTCACATTGAGAAGTAAAATCATCAAGCTCAACAAGAATGTTGAAGAGACATAAACATCCACATCAGTTATAGACAATGAAGAGAAGCACTCTAGGTTGCTATAAAAGAAGAATGAATAAAATAGAAAGAGTTATGCAAAATTACTCAAAGGAAGGAATCACGGTCAACTAGAATCTAAGAAAACTATTAAAGATACATCTTCAAGAAGACCTTTCATGTTCAAGCCACATAGAATATTCAATCATTATCATGATCAGTCAAGGCAGAAATTCGGAAGGACTACACCACAAAAAACATCATTCACTCCTAGGTATGCAAATTTGTTTTATGGTCATTGTTTTTATAGTACTAATTTTCGGCATAAGGTTTCACATAAGGTTTCATATTGCAGGGATTATAAAAATTTTCAAGCAAGAAATGCCTATGTTGCCCCACATAACATTTAATGTTACACATGTCATAACTATGGATACATAGATAGTGATTGTAGAAGCATGATCGATACTTCCTTGAAAGAGAACACTGATATCAGATATAAGAAAGTATGGATAAGAAAACACGAAGAATAGGTGAACAAAGACAAGGTCCCAGAGATTGCAAGATTGGCAGTAAAATGAGATGAAGAAAATTCTACAGAGAAAAAGAAAGATGTCATATACAAAAAGGTTTTGAAAATGACTGAAAGAAAAGAAGGATAGGTAAATAAGGAACAGGTTCAAGAGATTATAATTTTAGGCATTGTAGTGAAAGATGAATCCACAGACAGAAAGAAAGAAGCCAGAGCTCAGAGAGATGATGAATCTACCAATGAAGATGATGATGAATAGAAATCAAAGCAGTAATTGTTTTGAGCCATATGACTTAGAGACTCCCAGGTAACATGAATATTATAGAGTGGGAGTCTATGCAATGTCTGTGATAGACCAAAGGACCATCCTTCGAGTAGCTTGAAGATTTTAAGTAGAAATATCTAGAGCAAGCAGTTAGTAGAAGTATAGTTTGATAGTTGTAGTAGTGAAGACTTCATGATAATATAGTAATAAATGGGTTAGAATTATGGACAATTGTGTAGTAGAGTCTTGGACAGTATGGATAGAGATGGATTTCTAGGAACACTTAGCAAGTTTGGAGAGATATATGACAATGGACGAGAGCATGGATTCATATATTGGTTCATAGAGTGGTTCATAGACAAATGAACATTATGGATGTTAATTATAAAAGAAATGGCTCGAGCAATGCTAATGGATTCCAAATTGACATATATTTTTTGGAAACATGCAATGCATACAACAATTCACATTCAAAATAGAGTAATACTGAGAAACAACAATGGAAAAAATCCCTACTAGATATGGAAATGAATACCAACAAATGTGAAGCACTTTAGAATATTTGGAAGCAAATGCTACATCAAAAGAGAAGATGGCAGAATCAGAAAGTTTGACTATCATGTGGAAAAATGAGTACTTGTTGGTTACTCAAGTACAAGGAAAGCATACAAGTGTTACAATCTGAGATTGAACCGAGTTGTGGAAAGAATCAATGTAACAATTGATGAAACATGTGGATGATAATCAAAGGAAGAAGAAAATGAATTAGTGGAACAACTTTACAAAGAAGAAGAAGAAGTAGAAGAGGAATACGAAGAAGATCAGATAGAAGTAGAAGAGCAAGTTCAACAATTTCCTCCAAAGAAACCTAGCAAATGAGTATAGAAGAATAATCATTTAGATCATATTATCGGAAACAATGATGTAGGAGTTGAGACTAGAAGAAGAATCTGTTCACCAGAACAAACACACCTAACACTCTTATTTACAATTGAACCAAGTAGTTTTGAAGAGGCCAACATGGATGAATTATGGAATAAGGCCAGGGATGAATAATTTGATCAAATAGAGAAGAATGACACTTGGGAATTGGTTCCAAGACCAAAGAATACGAATGTGTTTGGCAGAAAGTGGGTTTTTAGAAATAAATTGAATGAATATGTACATGTTACAAGGAAAAAATCTAGATTGGTATGTAAAGGATACACATAGGTTGAAGGAATCAACTTTGAAGAGACATTTTCTCCAATTTCCAGAATGGAAGAAATCCAATTGCTTTTAGCTTATGAATGCTACAAGAATATTAAAATGTATCAGTTGGATGTGAAATAAACATTTTTGAATGGGTAATTTGAAGAACAAGTCTACATCGAACAACCAGAAGGATTTCAGTTGTTAGAGAGTGCATATTACGTGTGCAAATTGAAGAAGGCCTTGTATGGTCTAAAAGAGGCTCCTAGAGCATTGTACTCTAGACTGGATAAATATCTATAGCAGGAAGGGTTTAGCAAAGGAAGTGCATACAACAACCTCTACATCAAGGTAACTCAAGATAATATTTTATTAATTGAAGTTTATGTTGATGATATTATTTTTGGAAGTAATGATGATAGGTTAAGCAAGATATTTGCAAAGGATATGCAAAATGAATTTGAAATGTCATTACTTGGAGAACTATCCTTCTTTCTATCTCTTCAGATATGTCAAAGAAACCAAGGAATTTTTATTTCTCAAACTAAGTATATCAAAGAAATTCTAAAGAGGTTCGAAATGGAAGATTGCAAACTAGTTACCACTCCTATGAAAAACAATTGCAAGTTGAGCAAAGATGATGATTTAAAGTCTACAGAACATAGGAAATACATGTCAATGATTGGTATCTTACTATATGTGACATCATCTAGAACAGATGTAATGCATACAGTTGGGTAGGTGGCACGATTTCAAATAGCACCAAAGGAATCACATGTATTAGCAGTGAAGAGGATTTTCAGATATCTCAAAGGAACAAAAGTGTTTGGATTATGGTATCCAAAAGGAAAGGATCTATCACTTATTTCCTACACAGATGCAGATTGGGTAGGTTTCATTGATGACAGAAGAAGCACCAGTGGAGAAACGTTCTACTTGGTTGAGTGTTTAATATCTTGGCTAAGCAAGAAACAATCATCAATATCTTTATATACAGCCAAAGCAGAGTATATTGTAGCAACAAGATGTTGTACTTAGGTTCTATGGATGAAACAAACTTTGAAAGATATACAGTTTGAGTATGATGAGCCCATTCTAATATATTGTGATAATACAAGTGCCATCAGTATCTCAAAGAACCCGATCATGCACTCCAAGATGAAGCACATTTCAATAAAGTATCACTTTCTACAGGAACAGGTTGCAGAGAATAAAATCAGAGTTGAATATGTGGGCACAAAAGAACAAGTGGCAGACATATTTACAAAAACTCTTCCAAGGAAATCCTTTGAGTATCCTTGCGAGAGACTCAGAGCAATTTCTACTCCAAAATGAATGATTTTGAATGCTTATCTTATATTTCTTAGATTTACACGAGGAAGCACCATAAAGAGGGCAGTTCAGGTTGGGAGATAAGTTTCAGGAATATTTCAGTCAGGGAGAGCAGCCCCGAATGAAACGATACCTTTGCCATTGATGACAAAGGGGGAGAGATTTATCAGATACAAAGGTAAATGCTTGAAGAAAGAACATAGAGGCATGGTTCCAGGGGGAGCGATGGTCATAGGGGTAGCATGAGTGATATGATTTCAGTATTGCATCAGAGTGTTGCCATCAATACCAAAGGGGGAGATTGTTTATTATTTGGGTTGGTTGTCATTGATGTCAACCCTTGAAGAAAGTCCGGTAGAGAATTTCGGTAGCACAAAGGTTTGGGTAATGGAACCAAATGTGTTTGATGTATAATTGTATACGTTTTAATACATTTGAAGGTATGACTATTGTAGATGGATATTACATGTCATGCCATTTCTAGTGGTATGTGGAACATCACATAACTCCTCATGGTTAGAGAGTTATGGCCATGTGAAGTTGGAGAACCCTCATGAGTCATCTATAAGCCCCAAAAGGTAAAAGTAGTCAAAGTGGTTGCAAAGAAGAAATTATTTAGATAATAAAGTGAAGTGATGAGTGTACTATAATTCAAAGTGGATAGAAAATAAATTATTTAAATAATAAATTTAATGGCAAAATTACTAAGTGGACAAGTGGTTAGAAGTGGGTTATCCCTAAAATAAGGAAAGTGGTTTAAGATGGTTAGAAGGTAAACCCTTGAGGAAGCTACATAAAAGTATAAATAAGAGGAAATGGTCTATGATTTTAATTAAACTTGAGCATATTGAATATCTATAAGTGACTGAGGTAACCAAAGGATATCTAAGGCGAATTTCAAAGGGAAGGTGAAGTAAAGAAGGCCAAAATTCAAGGGAGGATAAATTCTTTTGATGATGCTTTCTAAGGTATGTTATTTACATGTCATCTCACCATTTTCACAATAATTTTTTTTATAGAATGGCTCACACCACAAAATATGGATAAATTTGAGGAAACATATCTAAGTAGTTGTGATAAAAATTACATCTTGTGTGTCATTTTATTTTTGGAGTTACACTCCGTGTAAAATAGGGTTTGTGGCTAGTCCCAAAACTAGTCTAAAACATATGTTTCAGGTAAAAATGTCATAAAGTCTTAATAAAAGATCCAAATTAAGTAAGACCAAATGTATTGGTTATATTAAAGTCTATAGTATTCTCTGTAGTATTTTCAGATCCATACAACAAATATTTCGTGTGGGGCACACTCTACAATATCGCTCTCTAGAATAATCTAAAATTCAACAAGGTATGCCATTTTTGCTATAACTCCTTTTCCGAGAGGTTCTAAGTAGTGAAAACTGGAGGAATTCCACAAAAGACATTGAAAAACATTGTGTACTATTTTCATATCTTTATTCATTACAAGTACATAGTTATTATTATTTCAAGTTTGGGTTGTTGACTAATAAAAAATTAATCATGTGAGACTAAAGAAAAGATTGATGAAAATGCTAGTCTCTTGTTGTTAAAGTTAAGGAAGGTTTGCAGGTATGTGATCATATACACCAAGTATATTATAGAGTTACAAATCAGATTTGGATGATGAAATTGATGATGTATTTTGGTTGAGGTACATGTTGGGTACATGGTTGAGATAAGTAGTTGATGAGTTGACACATACATGAGGTTTATAGTTGATGATGTTGGTACATCCTTATGAGTCATAGTTTATGGGTATTTGATGCATTATTGGTACATCATTGGTGCATGGTTGATGCACTCATTGATGGTATAGGTTGGTGCATGGTTGATGCACTTGTTTATGGTACAGGTTGATTACATGTTGTTTGGTGCAGGTTGATTGGTATAGGTTTACAACAGTATATCTCATAGTTATAGTGTGGCAGTGGTTCCATCATTCTACTTATATTTCAGGGTGGTTGGACAGGGAAAGGAAAGGTGGTTGTAGCCACTTTCTGGTTGTAGCCAAAGAACATAGGGGGTTGTAGCCTCCTTCTGGTTGTAGCCAGAGAATTGGGGAGTTGGAGCTTCCCTCGAGTTGTAGCCTGAGAAAATAGGGGGTTGGAGCCTCCTTCCATTTGCAGCTGGAAAAAAAAGGAAGTCGGTGCTTCCAATGAATATAATTATTAAAGACATATAAGAAAAATAATTATGTGGTTTTATCCCGATTTGGGTTTCCACGTAAAAACACTGGTGTACTGTGTATGTGTATGATTTCTCATTTGTTCATTGTTTATTTACTTTACATCTATTGGATGATAATGCTACATTGATATAACACTTGCAGTTTATGGTAAAAAAGGATTAAATTTCTCTATTAATGATTCACCCCCCTCTCACTAATCCAACAATGGATCATTCTCATGTGTCGTATAGATCACGTACCATGATCCTCATATTGGAAAAGGGTTTGGTACTCCTTTTTCCATGTACTGCGTGAAATTTAGGCATTCATTCCTATGGTATCCTTCTGCCCTGCATGTGGTACACCAAACAACCTCTCTTTTCTCTTTTCCCTTGTTTTGGTTCAGTTGAAATGTGAGGTTCTTCATATCCTCCTCCAGCTCCTATATTGTTGGATCTGTCTTTTGATATTGGTTCTCTTCCACCTATAAGGCTACCTGCAGATCCTATACCTGAGTTTGAAACGTTTTATTTCTCAATGGGTATTTCAAATGTGGTAACAATCAATTCACAAAGAGATGTCTATGTTTCATGTCAATCATAACATATTTCAACTTACCCTTCAACCGTTTGAATCTCTGATCAATCTCCCAAACATAATCACCTAGTTTTTATCTTATTTCAATCATCTCAGTCATGTACTAATATTCTGATCTAGGATTCTTGAATTCATTGATCAATATCTTCTTCAAATCTACAATAGTCCTTGTTACTCCTGGTGGACTATTTATAGCTAAGATCATATACTAATCTAGTGCACGGTCTCTTAGCATGATATCTAAATACACAATTTTGTATCCTCATATATGATATGTTTTTCTTCCCATATATTCTTGAAGATGAACAAATGCTTTTCAAGGTCCTCAGATGCCTCTCCCTAAAATTCCAGTAACTTGATGGTGGGATCATGTCCTGCCATCCTGAACTGTGATGAACTACTACCTCCACGTGGTGTAGATATTTGACTACTACTTCCTGAACTGGCTCCTCTTGTTGCTGCTCCTTGTTTGGATGTGTTTCCTATTGTTTTTCTTCCACTAAAATTCAGTTGTCTAAATGGTGGTGTTATTTCTGGGGTACTAGTTTCACATGGGGTTATGGGTTCCACACTGACACTGACATGGATGGGAGTTCTTCCTTCTGCTTCCACCCTTGGACCATCTATATTCCTTTAATATGTTGCGTGCAATATTTCCTCAATGTATTCCACATATCTGAGATCATCTACCTCTTCCTCATGACTTTCCAATCCCTCTCTATCAATTATGGCTCTCTTCTTATTATTCATTTTATATTGATAGGATACTCTACTGCACATATTTCCCATTTAGAAACTCCTACTTTGTTGCATTGTAGGACTTCACAGAATCTACTACAAATTCTATTATAAATCCTACAACAATATTGTCTAACCATAAATCTATTATGCACATGAATTTGTTGTTAACTTGTTGTAATTGTGTGATCTCCATGGGATTCCACTCAAGCTGTTTGAATCGATTTGTAGGGTGACTATAATTTAACCTCAATATCCAATCATGCAACACATGTGGGAAATCACATAAAAATATCTCATGCAGATCACTAAACACGTACTTGTCCAAATATTTGTGTGGTGTTAACTTAGGGTTTCTATTATATTTCTGTGCAAACTCAAGCTCCTTTTTTTTCAACCATCTTTCAATATCTTCCTTTGTTGTATTCCATAGTATGAACATTCCCTTGTTATACCTTAATTCTCCACATGCTTCTTCTCCATATCCAATTCAGTCAATCCCATGCAATTCTGACCAAATACGGAACCATTTGTTGGTTATTACTCTCTCTAACTACTTCTTGGTTGACCCAAGTTCATATTTGAATAGGTTTCCAACAAAACCCTCTAAAAGTATCGACCCTTCTAGTAAACCAGAAGGAAACACAACACAATAATGTACTACGTAGTCTCACCCGAGATAGTTCCATGGGTTACTACAATGCTCAGGTGCTTGCAGTCTAGGAATGAGTGGGGATATGGGATTATACTTGATCTTCTTCAGGCATTGATATGATTATTCTCTCTATTATTTCTAAGATTCATTCATATGTTAAGCTTAGGCATGCATTCTAATAAATCTAATATAAATATTCATTCATCCATTCATAATATAACTATTGATAGAAGGTAAATATGCAATCACATCACACATAACATAGGTTTTACCATGGTTCACCCCCTCCTGGGATACGTCCACAAGATATAGCTTCTTAGGCTCTTTTATTTAGATTTCTGCAATATATGGCACTATGTACACTACAATTCTGATCATACAATCATGAAAAAGGTTCCACAACCTCTATGAGGTGGACTAGATTACACAAGGCTCCTCAACCTGTGATCTAACCCTCAAGATCACACTACCTTTCTCTTCTACATCTCAACAACTTACAAAATTGTATCGGACTAGTTTGGTATCCTTACAATAGATAAAAAACTAGAACAACCTTCAAACAAAAACCAAAACAATAACCACCACCCCAACCTAGACCTCCTACATTCTTATTTATACTACTTTACAAGATTATTAGCTATTACAATCTCTTACAAAAACCCTAACCCTAACATGGTTAGGTTTTCATGCATGCACGTCTTGCATGCCTTCCTCCTTTGCATGCGATTTTTACTCGCACATGTTGCTTTTCTTGCCAGTTATTCTTCTCTAAAATTAGGCCTTTCCTTGCCAAAATTGGGTATTTCCTCAAAATAGTCTTGTGCCCAAAATTGGCTTAATTTATTAAAAATTGAAAAACCATACATTAAAACTAATTATAAAAAGGGAAAAATATCCCACCCCATATTTTCCCCACCCTTTTAGAAAAAAAAAATGAAAAAAGGTAAAAAGTAAAATTTTTAAATCAATTAAAAAAAAGAAAAGAGAAAAAATAAAAAATAAAAATGTAAAAGAATAAGTAAAAAATTTGTTTTAGAATTAAAAATTATAAAAATTTAGATTAGGGGAGGGAGCAATTCCTAGAATCACTTCTCCCCCATATCTCTTCTACCCCCATCCCCCTTCTTTATGATCTTTCTCCTACCATAACCTCTTCACCATCCACCAACTAAGTGGTGGGTTTAACCACTCATCATTTGGGGGGGGGTGGTATTGTGCA
>ML776663.1:1283542-1310298 GCA_009831015.1 Picea engelmannii
TTGGCATATTTATTAGGGTGATTGGACACTTTTGGTAGCAGGGCCGAATTATCTAGGGTTTCAGTCATCCAGTGGGGCACACCATTCAGTGGGGGATTTTAGATCTACAGAGATTGAGAGGGATCTTGGAGATTCGGTCACCTAGGTTGTTCTTACCATCACCCAATCTATCAATTGGCATATTTCTTAGGGTTATTGGACACTTTTGGCAGCAAGGCCGAGTTATTGAGGGTTTCAGCCTTCTATTGGAGCATGGCATTCTTCAGCTGGAGAGTTTAGCATTCAGATCTGCTTGTGTTGATCTTCATTTCTTATTCAGCCTTTGGAGGTATCTTTTGTATTAGTGGGAGCATTTTGTAGCAGCTCTTATCTATTGTCTATCTTCTTGGCCATCTGTTGAGCATTCCAGATCGACATCTTCATTGTAGCAGGTTTCTTTATTTTATGAATAAAGAAGAATTGAGATGTTTTGGCTTGTCTATCTTATTACAGATGGTTGAGGTATGTTCCATGGTTATCTCTTTCTGTTATTTGCTGCATACACACATATAAACACATCTAAAAAGTAGATCAACAAAGTGTTTGATGAAATACCTCACTCAAAAAGTTTTAAAAGACACCAAAACAAGTGATGATCCTTGCATAATGGCTTGGGATCATTACAGTATTAATTCCCCTACAATTTTAGTGGTGAAATTTTCTAAGGGTGTCTTAGATACTTTTATACTGGTATACATATTTATATTTTCAATTTCAAAATAAAAGTGGTGGTTGTGTAAAAGGATCAAATTCAACCTTGTAAATTGAGAGACCAAAACAATAGAAAGTGACCTAATGGAAATGTATGCCCATGATTTTATATATCTCCAAATTTAGTTATCTACCTTGAACCAAGACTCCATATGTTTTGTAAAATACAGGGTAAAACTATCTTATTGTAAAATGCATGCCTAAGACTCATATGACCTCCAAATTGAGTGGTTGAAATTGTGGAGTTTTGATTTTATCATTTTACATCTATTCATACTTTAGTTGTGCATTTTGAAACAAAAAACCCTCTATTGTGCATAAAGGCTAAACGTTTCCTTGTAAATTCAAAAAAATGCATAAAGGGAAAGATGCATAAAAATGCAAGAAAATGGGGCATGATGAAAAGTCCACACCATAGTAAGAAAAATACATGTATGGTGTTCTTAATTTACAAGTTACAAGTTACATGACTGTGGATTTGTTGTAAACCCTAAAGAATTCATACTAGGGTGATTTGTTCCTAGAATTTAGTAAAGGGTTGAAATATACATGAATATTTGACAATTGTGCACACACACACTAACTAAAATGGAAAAAATGAGTACTAAATACCTACATCCATGAGATTGATGAGGTATGAGCTTGTACAACCACATCATACATAGGTTAGTTGTCAGTTGCATTTCCATTATGAAGACCTACTAAATCATCAAAGAATACAAGGTTATATGGCTAAATAATAATTAAATAAACAAATAGATATATCAACATGTATGAGACTCTAGAAAGACTAAAATAGAATACCTGATTGAGAAAAATACTTGTATTGATTTTAAACTATAATTTCTACATTTGTGCAGAAAAGCACGCCAGGGTTCACTAAAATGCATGTCTGGGTCTTTACATGCTTGCAATTTGACTGATTAAATATTTTGAGGGTGTCTTAGATAATTTTACACCTGTCTATATATTTAGATTTTCATTTACAAACATAAAATTGGTCATTGTGTAAAAGAAGCAAAGTCTACCTTGTAAATTGAGAGACCAAAACAATAGAAAGTGACCTAATGGAAATGCATGCCCATGTATGGTTTTTGAAATTTATAAGTTACAAGTTACAAGACTGTGGCTCTATTGTAAACCCTAAAGACAGTATACTACGATTATTGGTACCCATAATTTGGTAAAGGGTTGAAATATACATGAATCTTTGGAAACTGTGCAGAGACACTAACTAAAATGGAAAAATGAGTACTAACTACTTACATCCATGAGCTCGATGAGGTAGGAACTTGTACAACCACATCACACATAGGTAGTTGTTAGGTTCATTTCCATTGAGAAGACCTACATAAATCATTAGAGAATACAAGAATATATGATTGAATAATAATTAAATAAATAAAAAAATATATGTCGACATGTACGAGACTCTAGAAATACTAAAATGAAGTACCCAATTGAGAACAACATGTGTTTTTATTTTAAACTACAATTTTTTCATTTGTGCAAAAATGCATGTTGGGATTCACTAAAATTCACTCTTAGGTATTTACACTCTTGCAATGTGAGCGATTGAAGTTTCTGAGGGTGTCTTAGATAATTTTTACACTTTTCCACATATTTATATTTTCATTTGAAAACATAAAAGTGGCTACTATGTAAAAGAGGCAAAGTCCACCTCGTAAATCAAGAGACCAAAATTGTAGATACCGATCTAGTGGAAATGCATGCCCATGTATGATTTTGGTAATTTACAAGTTACAAGTTACACGAATGTGGCTTTGTTGTAAACCTTAAACACTATATACTAGGATGATTTTTTCCCATAATTTGGTAAAGGGTTGAAATATACATGAATCATTGGCAAATGTCCAAAGACACTAACTAAAATGGAAAAATGAGTATTAACTACTTACATACATGAGATCGATGAGAAAGGATCTTGTACAACCATATCACACATGGGATAGTTTTTAGTTGCATTTCCATTGTGAAGAACTACTTAAATCATCAGAGAAGACAAGGTTATATGATTGAATGATAATTAAATAAATAAACAGACATATCAACATGTATGAGAGTCTAGAAAGACTAAAATGGAATACTTGATTGATAAAAACAATTGTTTTGATTTTAAACTGTAATTTTTGCATTTGTGTATAAATGCACACCAAGCTTCACTAAAATGCACACCCATGTATTTGCATGTCAAGCTTCACTTAAATGCACACCCATGTCTTTACATGCCTATAATTTGAGTGATTCAGTTTCTAAGGGTGTCTTAGATAATTTTACACTTGTCTACATATTTAGATTTTCATTTTCAAATATAAAAGTGGATGCTATGTAAAAGAGGCGAAGTCTACCTTGTAAATTGAGAGACCAAAATAGTAGAAAGTAACCTAATGGAAATGCACATCCATGCTTCTATATAGCTCCAAATTTATTTATCTAAGTTCACTACATGGGAAATTTTCCCACAGGCTTGTGGGTAGAGTTATAGATGCTACAAATATACCCACAAACCTATGGGAAGAGTTGTAGATGATAAAACTCTACCCACATGCCTATGGGAAGAGTTGTAGATGCTACAACTCTACCCACATGACTCTGGGAAGAGTTGTAGATGTGGAAACTCTTCCCATAGGCATGTGTGAATAGTTTTCATGCTACAACTATGCACACATAGAAACTCTTCCGACAAGCCTGTGGGAATAGATGTGGCAACTCTACCCATAGGCCTATGGGGAAAGATGTGGAAACTTTGTCCACATGACTATGGGAAGAGTTGTAGACGCTATAACTCTACCCACATGCATGTGGGTAGATATGTGGAAAATCTTCCCACAAGCCTATGAGAAGATATGTGGTAACTCTTCCCAAAGGATGGTGGGAAGAGATGTGGCGACTATGGATACCTTATATGAATTTCCACATATAGATATATTTTGGGTGGAAGAAGTTCAAGGTTATTTCACATAAATCATAAAATTCCTCAAGTTGGGTTCCATACCAAATATGTATGACCATAAACAATGAATATGATTGGTTATCTATTATGCAAAATACAAGTTCACCATGGAAAACCTACATAAACTATTGCATTCTAGATCATAAAGAATAAGTAATCCTTTCAGAGGCACATGACAAAGACAGTGGATGGAATTATGGTGGAACGAAAACTACTAGGTTGAATTTTCTCTATGTTAGACTGTGGTAGTCGACACTATGTTAGGATGCCATGGAATATGCAAAGAATTGCAACATGTTTTAACTAGTTGGTCACCCTTATGCATGTAATGAGATTCCATTACAGCCCATTGAGATAGTCTGGATTTTATTACTAAATAAGATATAAGAAATTAGATCAAAACAACAAACAAAGATACAAGGTATTAAAATTTGGAGATCCTTTTAGTCTGAAGTGAACGCCCCACATATCCATATAAAACCTAACTCGACACCATTTCTCTAACCTTTTCCTTCAACAAAGTTATTACAAATAACCAAATGATATTTACAAGTTTTCCTACAATAGGTTTAGTAGTATTTCCAAAATTATACTTACAAGTTTTTGTAATGAGACCTTTTGAGTAGATTTGATGGAAATTTCTATTAAACAAAAATACATCACATAAATCATTAGAAATCTCATAAATTTTCATGTAGCATGAAAACTCTTCCCACAAGCATGTTGGTAGAGTTGTCGTTGTACAACTCTACCCACATGCCTATGGGAAGATTTGTATACATATAAACTCTTCCCAAAATCCTATGGGAAGAGTTGTATCATCTACAAATATTCCCACATGCCTATGGGAAGATTTGTAGCATCTACAAATGTACCCACTGGCCTATGCGAAAATTTTTATCGAGCTCCCATGAGAAAAACATGAAATGTATCTAAATGCAACATCTTTGTAGTCCAATTTTTTCATCCAAAACTTATTAGCTACTTCCATCCATATTTCTTCGATAAGAGTAGTGGTAAGATCCACTTCAGAACATAACCTAACGAGGGTTTCTTGTGTAACCACATCACACATAGTATAGTTGTTATATTCATTTCCATTACAAAGAATTACATAAATCATCAGAAAATAAAAGGTTATGTGACTGAATAATAATTAAATAAATAAATCCCACAGGGGTGTAGACCAATTGGAAAGTTCCATGTAAATGGAAGGAAATGTAAAAAGGAGGTATCACGTTCGATTATCACCCTGATTTACTAGTGCCCCATGCTTGAGGGTTGTGTGGATGCACCTGGAGGTTATAGAGGTATCATACGAGAATTGACCCTGTGTCACGCGAGTACGAGAACCACGAGTTTCTGATTCCGCCAGTCATAAAAACAAAAAATAAAATAAATAAATAGACATATTGACGTTTGTAAAAATCTCGAAAGACTAAAGTGGAATACTTGAATGAATTTCTCTTGGTTTTGAGAATAATTTATTCTCTACTTAACATGGCCAACCACGTGAAGGTGGAAGCTCATTTTTCGCCTCCCCCCCCCCCTCGTCCCTTGCATCACTCCCAATTCTCCATACCCAATCGATCTACTAGAAAATAATTGAAAGTGGCATAATATGATTCATGCATAGAAAGTAAAAAAATAAAATTAAAGGTGAATGATAGAAAAAATGTGTGTGCAACTATGTGGTTTTGTACATACAAAACATATAACATACATCCATAAGAAGGTAGAAAAAAATAGTATATATTTATGTTTTATCATCAAAATATGTTTCCATTATACATGTTTCTGATCATAATATATACAATCACTTATTTTTTTATTTTTTAGTTTTCAGAAATCTATTGATTGGCTCATCCATGTCTAGATCTGCTTTAGTTGTTGGGACCTCTCTCCAAAATGGAGTTGGATATTTCAACTGGAAGATATGAAAATTTTCATAATGAACAAAAAGGGTTTTCGTTCATTTCATTCAATACATATTGATCTTTATATGATGTTCATGCTCTAACATTATGTATGTCTAGTTGGGTACTTTCCACGACATGTAGGCCATTACTAAGGGACCTCGACTATAATAACAAAAAGGGTTAAATTGATATGATTAGTTATTATTTATAGAAGTATTTCATTAATGCAAATATCATTACAATGTTATTTACTGGGCTGGGTTGTCAAGACCATTGGTTCGACTGCCATGTGTTCCTACTCTCGCCAAGAATTCTCATCTACATGCTCTTCCATCAAAACAAGAAAATTTATAAGTACATCATCTGCAAGTAAATATTAATAATTTTATTAACCCATACTTCTAATTTTATAGCCATAATATCATCATGGTTGGGTTGCACACCACCACCATCGGGTTGCACTCCACCATCATGGACGGGCTACACACCAATGTCATTGAGCTTGTAATGTCCCTATTGGCCTAGGAAGCATAAGGAATGGTTATGCTAGCCTAAATTGGTTCTCGTAGGCTAAGTTGGAAAAATTACCTAGGGAAGTCAACTTTTCCTACGAAATGACTTTATAAAATGAAAAAGGGAAAAATGGGGACATGGGTCTTAGGAAAATGAAGTCACTTAAAAATTATTAAGTTTGCAAGCATAAAGTGACTTTAAAAAGAAAAGTAAAAGTAAAGTGAGCAGGAAATAACTCAATGGAGAAAAAAAAGAGGGGAAAAGAGGAGGTGCCCCTCATTCTTTCATTGCTCATTTGAGAAAAATATTTTGGAGAGCTATTGGAGAAGACTCTAGGGTCTGAGAAAAACTTTCATTTCTTACTGGTTTCGGTGTTGCAACAATACACCCTAGCTGGTTGGAGGTTGGAATCACCCAGATTTCGATATTGGGTTGCATTGCTAGGGAGAGGATCACACTCAAAATAAATCTCTTGGCTATTGGTTGAATCTAGAGTTATGGGTGATTTGTATTAAGGCTGAGCTTGAATCTGAAAGGGTCGAACTTCTTGATGGAGGGAGAATATTCCCATATAAATTTGTGGCCTCTCTGCTTCACTTCTTTACTTATGTTGGGTGCATCCTTGAAGATTTGTGGGGCGACTTTGTTGATAGAACTGACTTCTTTCATCATTGGGAAACATATTCTATTGTGTGAATTGATTTACCATCTATTCCCTAATATATAGGGTGATAAGAAATATAGTATAGTTGTGCGGGGAGTTGTTCACATAGATTGGGTTCATTTCTCACCAGTCTAAGCACTATTCGTCAAGTGGGGCACACTCTCCTTCAGTTCTAGGCATCATGTATTGAATCTAGGTGCTTTAATCAACAGATCTGAGCCCTTATTAATATCAACTACTGAATCCACATTTGTTGGGTGAATTTCATCATACACAGAGCTGGTATCACATGTTGAGGGTGTCGAGTTATACAATCATCCACAGAGTAGACATTCCATTGTTTTGCAAAGTCAATCTGCTATGATATAACCAGGCTCTCTCTTATTATTGCTGTAATAATTGTGAGTCATTTCCACTTCATTATTGCTTTCATATTATTCAGTGTTATTTGTGCTTGAATATTTTCATTGTGGTTACACAATAGAAAAACATGTCAACAGTAACTATCAAGTATATTTTTACTGTGAGTGAAATGCTTAAAAGAAAACTATTTGTTGAAAATTTTGAACATCAAACTCTGTAAATTATCCAAGAGAAATTTATGGGAGAGACTTCATTATGTAGAAACAATTTGAATACTACAGTTTGACAAAGTTACACATATTAATAACCAAACAAAACTTTTGAAAATGGATTTGGAATATTATAGTGGTATCAGAGCATGTTCCTCTGCAACTATGGGCTTTGAGGGGCACTTATAATCATATTTATGAGACCAGAAGATGAGAAGAACATTACCTACCAAAGACATAGGGGAAGAACCCAAAACCCCCCTGGGTGGGAAGAATAAGAAGTGGTTAGAGAGGAATAAATAGGAGAGGCAACACCATGTATCACACCTAAGGGAAAAAAAACTATGGGGGAAGAATATGATACCAGGATCAACAGTCTTTTCAATATTTTGAATGATTTGGACAAGGGTCAAAAGGCCATGATGGACCTTATGGGGAAGCTAGATAAGAATTCCTTGGAGGGCCCAATGAAGAAGAATCATAATGGTGATGGGGGTTCAAACAATGGAGAGGGTAGCCACTCATGCACTACCATGCAAAGCCACCCCCACTTGTACACCAAATCCCCTAGAATCACTATGCCTCAATTTTTAGGGAATGATGTCACAGGTCCATTGATGTAGGTTGATTAGGAGGATCCCTGTAGGGCATATTTAGAGGAGTACAAGAGGCTTGAAGATGATTTCCACATAGCCATGTCATTCAAGGAGTTCTGAAATATGAAGAGAAGAAACCAACCGAGAGGGCCCATGAGGGCCATGACAAAAATTTTTGAGCTGCAACATACCCTTGGGAAGGTCACTATTCCCAACTTTGAAGAGGGCTCTAAATGCTCTACTAGATCATGAGCGTAGAATCTCGACACCTATTTCTAGCTGCACCAGATGATAAAGACAAATGATATTAAGTTGGCCACCTTGCCCCTGGATGGCGAGGCCCATGAGTGGTGGTAGCATGGGCTAGTCACCGTGTGACATGACGAGGTTACCTCCTACCTATACTTCACATAGAGACTCATCGATAGATTGATAGGAAGAAATTTGAGCTTAACTTCAGAGAGTTGGCTCAACTCAAATAGACAGGTATCCCATAGGCCTATATATCTGAGTTTCATAGGGTTGTTGTGATGGTGACATACATTTCAGAGAGTCATTTGGTGATGTTGTCTGTTGATGGGCTAATGGATCCTCTACAAGGATGGGTTAAGGCCTATCAAACTACTTATTTACAATATGTACTTAGCATAGCTCGGGGACATGCAGGATGCAACACCTAAAAGTTGTTTTCCTCCCAAACCCACTTTTACCCCAAAGACTAAGGAAATCATACCACCTCAAAGATATTGGGCCAACAAGCCCAAAATGGATGAAGAGACCAGGAGAGAATTGAGGGAAAATAAACTGTGTTTCAATTGTCAAAATCCATGGGCACCAAGATATAGATGTACCGGGAAGGATAGAATCAACAAGGCCCATTACATTGAAGTATACTCTGATAGTGACTGTTAAGCCCTAATATTGGCTCATTACCCCATAATTGGGGCATATTACATTAGTAATGTTATTTTATTTATGTCGAATTTATTCCATTAATTGTAATTATACCTCCTAGTCTCCTATATATACCAAGGAGATATTTTCATTTGGAATCATCTTGTACTTGCACATTTATGTGGGGTAAAAGGAGGTTGCCCCCTTGAAAAGTCTTATTATCGGGAATTATCTATTTTTCAAGGCTTTGTGTACTTATTCTGAGGTTTTTCTATGCTATATTGATATTTGGTTCTTAACATATGGTATTAGAGCTCAAGGTCTTAGGGTTTCACTGCTACATCTGAGACACCTTGGAATTTTTTCTATAACTTTGTTTCTACAACATTTCAGAAGGAACGACTTGGAGGATATTTATTAGATGGATCAAGGTACGTTGGGTTAAAATTTTATCTCATGAGGCTTTATACTTTCAGAGATACATCCTGTGCAAGATAGGGTTCTGGAATCATCCTGAACTGAGCCATTGCAAAATTTTCTCTATAAAATTGTTTCTGTAATGTTTCAAAACCTGAAGTTTAGAGGATATTCACATAAATTAGTAAGGTATATGTGGTAAAATTTTCCACTTCTGGATCATCTTATATTTTTAGATACACCCTGTGGAAGATAGGGTATTTGACTAGTCCTATTGACTAGTCTCAAGAAGGTGTTCTAGGTAAAACAAACATAAATTCTTCCTAGAGTATCCAAATTGAGTGAGACAGGTTTCATTGGATATTGGACAGTCTGTAGTATTTCTGGTATGAGTTTTAGAATTTTATATCAATTATTTTGTGCAGGGCACGCTATACAAGTGAGATCTCCTAGAAAGGCCAAAAATCAGCAAGTTGTGGGGAAGTTACCTTAAATTCCAGTTGGCACATCCAATTTTGATCAGACCTGTGGCATTATAGAGAATAATATCAGAGAACTACATAAAAGAAAATTCCATATCCATAAGGGTTGAAACTTGGGAGATACAACAGAAGAAATATTGTCTAGCAGAGCCACCTCAAAATCAAGGTTCAAAAGTGATACTTGGCCAACATGCCACCCAAAAAGGGAACTTCTACACCAAAAAATCCTCCAGACAATCCTACTTGGAATCTTGATGAAGGTGAAGAAATGCGTAGGGACATAAATGATTTACAAAAGAAAATAGTAACAAAAGATGAAATACATGAGATGGAAGCTAAGTTGGAGGCAAATATCGATGGTTTAAAAGAGGAGATCATGGAAGTATTGAAAAATTTCGTAACAGAGAAGACACCTGAAAGTGAAAATGCATCCCATGAAATTCATGATGAGGACACAAGGAAGGTGAATCAAGAATGGAGAAACTCCAACTTTGGGTTGAAGACCAACCACGTTCCTAAGATCAATATGAAGAAGTTTGATGGCAAGGACCCAATCACATGGATACTTCAAATGGAGCAATTGTTTGATCTACATAATGTGCCACATACACAAAATCTACGAATTGCTTCTTTATATTTAGAACCCAATCAATTTGTATGGTATCGATGGCTTTTTTCTCGCAAATCACTCGTCACTTGGACAATTTTCATGGAAGAAATGATAGTACACTATGAGGATACAAGGAGCAATACCTTCTTTAGCCAATTGATAAATCTCAAGCAAAAGGGTTTAGTTACAGAGCACATTAAGAACTTCCAAAGATTGAATATAAAGGTAATAGATATTCCAGATGAGCACTTGATTGATGTATTCATAAGAAATTTAAAGGATGACATTCAACATGAGGTTCTCCTTTGGGAACCCAAATCATTAGAGAATGCATTTAAGGTGGCAAGAAATGTTGAAAGTAAAAATATGGCTATGGCTACTAGAAGGACCAATCCTAACATCTATAGAGAGAACAATGCTCCTTCTTCTAAAACACCTCAACCTACAAGGTTGACACCTCAACAATTGTAGGAAAGAAAAGAAAAAGGTTTATGCTTTAATTGTGACAACAAGTACAGTAAGGGACATACGTGTGGTGAGAATAAATTATTATACATAGATTGTGAAGAGGAAGAAGAACAAGAACATGAACCATCTCAGGATGAAAATGTAGAAGCAATTTTGTCTGAAGAGTTGACTCCCACGATATTGTGTAATGCATTGGCTAGAATTAGCACTCATCCAACCCTTAGGATCGAAGGATACATCAAAAGGAAAAAGGTAATAGTCCTAATTGATTCTGGAAGTATTCATAATTTTATTCACTATAAATTAGTCAAAGCTCTCAATTGCTTTGTATATCCAGCGCCATAGTTTCAAGTAATGATTGCATATGGAGGAACTATCAATTGCTCAGGAAAATGTAATAAGATCAATATTACTATGGGGGAATATGTAATGAATAGTCCAATGATTGATATACCCATGGGTGGTGCAGATGTTGTACTAGGAATCCAATGGTTACAATCATTAGGAACAATAGCTTTTAATTTTCAATAACTTTTCATGAAATTTTCATTGGAAGGAAAATAAATTGAGTTAAGAGGTATCACGGGGAAACCCGGTAAAGTGATAAGCTCTAATGGCATGAAAGAGTTATTGAAAAAGGGGCATCAGGCGTTATTGCACAACTATGCTCAATAGATGTTCAAACATTTAAGCCATCTATTCCTCAAGATCTCCAAGGTATCATTGATAAGCATTCCAAAGTATTTGAAGATATTCCTAATGGTATTCCACCCACTCGATATCATGATCATGAAATTCACCTAATTCCTGGGAGTGTTCCTCCTAACATCAATCCATACAGATACCCTTACACCCAGAAGAGTGAAATTGAGCGCATGGTTGAAGAAATGTTAGAGGTTGGCATTATTATACCTAGCCAAAGTTCTTACTCTGCACTAGTGGTAATGGTATTCAAGAAATATAGCTCATGGAATATGTGTCCAGATTATAGAGATCTCAACAAGATCACTATTAAATATAAGTTTCCCATTCCCATCATTGATGAATTTTTAGATGAACTACATGGATAAATCTATTTCAAAAAATCGGATCTTCATTCAGGGTATCGTCAGATTAGAATGAAGGAAGATGATATCCCAAAAACATCATTCCGAACTCATGAAGGCCATTATGAATTGTTGGTGATACCTTTTGGCCTTACAAATGCACCTTCCACATTCCAAGGGTTGATGAATTCCATTTTCAAGACCTTCCTTCAAAAAATTTTGTGAGTATTTTTTGATGATATACTAATCTATAGAAAGTCTTGGGAGGATTGTGTGTGACATGTTGACAAGGTGCTACAACTACTAAAGGAGCAACAACTATATGCCAAACCATCCAAATGTTTCTTTGGAGTGAAGGAGATAGAGTATTTGTGTCATATAGTATCTCATGAAGGTGTCAAGGTAGACCCTAACAAGATTAAGGCCATGATGGACTGGTCGATTCCCAAAACATTGAAGAATATTAGAGGATTTTTGGGTTTGACAGGTTACTACCGCAAGTTTGTTCGAGAGTATGGAAGAATAGAAGCACCTTTAATGACACTAACTAAGAAGGATGAATTTTCATGGACTTCGGAGGAAACTAAATCTTTTGAACAACTTAAATAGGTGTTGTGCAAAGCTCTTGTCTTGATCACTCCAGACTTCACAAAAACCCTTATTGTGGAATTTGATGCCTTAGGAAATGGAATTGGTGTTGTCCTAATGCAAGAAGGAAGGACCCTGGATTTTGGAAGTCGACCAATCAAGGGAAAGGACTTACACAACCCCATTTATGAGAAGGAAATGATGGAAATACTACATGCATTGAAGACATGGAATCCTTACCTAATAAGTAGGAACTTCAAGGTCAAAACATATCATGATAGTCTTAAA
Organism: Picea engelmannii; assembly: GCA_009831015.1. Lineage (NCBI taxonomy): Eukaryota > Viridiplantae > Streptophyta > Pinopsida > Pinales > Pinaceae > Picea > Picea engelmannii. The sequence continues at coordinate 1,296,324 of ML776663.1, forward strand.
TACTTCTTGGAACAAATACTATCTTCAAACGAACAACAAAAATGGGTAACCAAGATATTGGGTTGTGATTTTTAAATCGTCTATAAAAAGGGGAAGCAAAATGTTGTGGCAGATGCACTCTCAAGAAAGGATGAAGGTGTTGAAGCCTTTCTCTATGCTATCTTGATCATCCAACCCAATTGGATAATAGAAGCAAGGGATGAATGAAAGAATGACAAAAAAGTGTGGACTCTCATTCAAGGGTTGCAGCAGGATTCCAGTGCATCAGATACATTTACATGGAAAAATGATTCACTATGGTAAAAAGATTGCTTATATTTATGTAAGAACTACCAACTCAAACAAAAGGTAGTATTGGAATTACACACCTCTCCAGTAGGAGGGCACTCAGGATTTTTGAAAACCTACCATAGAGTCAAGAAGGATTTTTTTGGGATGGCCTTAAAAATGATGTTCAAAGGTTTGTGGAAGAATTTTTCGTTTGCCAACAAAATAAGGTGGAAACAATTAAGACCCTAAGACTTTTACAACTTTTAGCCATCCCAAGTCAATGCTGGGAGGTGGTTTCCATGGATTTCTTCACAGGGTTACCAAAGTTTGAAGGAAAGAGTGTCATCATAATGATTGTTGATATACTAACAAAGTACACACTCTTTTGTGCACTCTCTCATCCCTTCAAAGCTAGTATAGTTGCCACCGCATTCATGCAGATAGTTCAAAAGCTACATGGAAGCCCAAAGATTATTGTAAGTGATAGAGGTCCCATCTTCACTGAACATTTTTGGATAGAATTGTTTTCTTGTTTGGGTACTCAATTTGCTCATATCTCATCCTATCATCCTCAATCTGATGGACAAACTGAGATAGTGAACAAATGTTGGGAAGGCTACCTTCGTTGCTTTGTCTCTGATAAAAAAACACAATGGTTCAAATGGTTACCCTTGGTAGAATGGTGGTATAACACTTCCTTTCATACTGCAACAAAAATGACACCATTTATGGCACTCTATGGATACCACCCTCCTTCCATCTCTTCTTCTCTAAAATAAAAATCTAAGGTTCAAGAAGTGGAAGATCACATCGAGCATCAACAACAAGTTCTCCAAATCTTAAAGGATAACCTAACCATGGGACATAATCACATGAAACAACAAGAAGATCAACATCGTAGTGAAAGAAGGGGATTGGGTGTTTTTAAGACTACAGCCATACAAACAGATGTCCCTCAAGAAAGCCAAGAAGGATAATAAATTATCACCAAAGTACTATGGCCCTTATAAGGTGTTACAAAATATTGGTTTCAAGTTGCCTGCATCTTCACGAGTACACCCAGTTTTCCATGTTTCATGCTTAAAGAAGGTTATAGGCAACAAGATCCCAGTTCAAAGTATATTTCCAGAACTTGACGAGGAAGGAAAAATCATATTGGAGCCTGAATCCATCACTGACAAAAGAATTCGCCAGCTGAGGAATAGATCCATTTCAGAGTATCTCATTAAATGGAGGAAACTACCGGCTAAAGATTCCACTTGGGAAGATGAGTCTTTTATACATAATCATCCAAAGTTACTCAAGCGTTGCAGACAACACTTGTCTCAAGGGGAGGGGCATGTTAAGCCCTAATATTATCTCATTACCCCTTAATTGGGGCATATTACATTAGTAATGTTATTTTATTTATGTTCCCTTTAATCCATTAGTTGTAATTATACCTCCTAGTCTCCTATATATACCAAGGAGACATTTTCATTTGGAATCATCTTGTACTTGAACATTTATGTGGGGTAAAAGGAGGTTGTCCCCTCAAAGAGGCTTATTATCTCAAATTATCTATTTTTCAAGGCGTTGCGTATTTATTCTGAGGTTTTTCTATGCTATATTGATATTTGGTTCTTAACAGTGACAGTGATGACGGTGAGGAGGTGGAGTAGGCACATGACCAAGGAAATCCAACATCAGGAAAGGAGTGTTCACAGGTTGGGGATAAGGACCTAGCGATGGCCTCAATGTTAGAATTTCTAAGGTATCATACCTTTAGGGTCATAGGTGTCTAGAAAGGGCACAAGGTGACAATATTGATCAATGAGGGAGCATCCCATAAATTCATTGATGGTAACATGGTCAAGAGGAGAGGAATTCTGACAGAAGAATTTGATGGGTTCACAGTAGTCATACCCATGGATGATTTTAGGGGATAAATTTTTCTCATGGGCTAATTTTCCATGGTTTTTCCAAAAATGAGATTCGCTATTTTAAAAATTATTTGCCCAAATTCTATAGGATAAAATTATTTTACCTTAAAAATAGCCAAAATTTTATAAAAACTATATAAAATCCTCAGAAATTTGAATATTTTTACAAAAATATCGTCGAACATTTATAGTTGGCATATGAAGGATTAGTAAGATTCACCAAGGTTTCTACATTTTAAAATAAATTTCCATCATTAAAATCATCTCTGGTCGTACCACGAGGCCACCAGATGAGTTGTGCCAAGTGGATTCCCAAGATCACAATAACCATGGGAAACTACTCAATGACAAATGGTTTATTCGTGGTGGACATACCGTACACCAATGTAGTGTTGGGTGTTCAATGGATTTATTCTATTGGGAGATACACTACTGATAAGAGGACCATGGAGATGAATGGAAATAAAATGGTCCTACGAGCCATGCACCATTACCCACTGAAGATTGTTTCATCGCACAACATGGAGGCAGTTATGAGGCATGGTGATATAGAGTGGGTTGTATAGTGTTTTATTTATGACAGAGAGCCACCTAATCGTCTGCAACAACTTCTAGAGGACTTACATGTATTACTCCGTAAACATCATAAAGTATTTAGTGACATTCCTCCTAGATTTCCACCTGATAGATGTTTTGAGCATATCATAGAACTAGAAGAGGGGGTCGAAGCAGTTATCACAAACCCCTATCGGCACCCTAAATTTTACAAGGATGAGATTGAAAAAACCATCAAAGAGTTGTTGAAAATGGGCCACATCAGCCCTAGTTCCAGGCCATTTTCATCTTCCTCTGTCTTAGTAAAGAAGAAGGACAATACTCTGCGGATGTTTATTGACTACAGGGATCTAAACAACAAGACTATCAAGAATCGGTACCCCGTACCTAGGATCGATGAATTAATTGATGAGCTCAGGGGAGCCAATTTTTTCTCGAAGATTAATCTTCGATCAAGGTATCATTAGATCAAGTTACGATAGCAAGACGTACCTAAAACAACCTTTAGATGCCACTATGGGAGTTATGAGTTTCTGGTCATGCCATTCAGGATAACAAACACCCTTTCCACTTTCTAGTCATGCATGAATCATGTTTTCAATAAGAATTTGAGGAAGTTCTTATTGGTATTCTTTGATGACATCCTCATATACAACAAAACATGGGAAGACCATCTGCACCATCTAGATGAAGTACTTGGCATTATAGACAGTCACCAATTGTATGTGAAGTAATCCAAGTGCAAATTTGGTATGAAATACATTCTCTACTTGGGGCACGTGATTGGGGTGAATGGGGTATAGGTGCACCAAGAAAATATCAAGGCGATCATTGAGTGGCCAACTCCTATGAATTTCACAGAACTAAAGAGTTTCCTTGGTATTTTTACTTACTACAATAAATTTGTTAAGGAATTCTCACAGTTGACAACGCTGCTAACCATTCTCACCAAAAAGGGGGATTTCATTTGGATAGAGAAGGTCCAAGAGACATTCTAGAAAAGGAGGCAGGTAATGAGTTCATGCCCTGTTTTAGCATTCCCTGATTTCACTTAGCCCTTTGTCTTGGAGTGTGATTCTTTAGGAATTGGGATAGGATCTGTATTCATGAAAAAAGGTCACCCAATAATGTTTAAGAGCCGCAAACTCCGAGAGTATGAGCGACATTACTCCATATATGAAAAAGAGATGTTGGCCGTAATGCATGCTTTGACCAAATTCCAATAGTACTTGGTGGGAAACAGGTTCAAGGTAAAGACCGATCATAATAGCTTGAGGTTTCTCATGGAGTAAAAGGAGTTCAGTGACCGACAACAAAAATGGATCAGTAAAATCCAAGCCCGCGATTTTGAAATTGAGTATGTGAAAGGAAAAAATAATGTGGTTGTTGACGCCCTATCTAGGATACCCACTCTCTCTCTTATGGAGATTTCAATGGAATGGAAGGCACTTCTATTGGTAGAATACTCCATTAACAGGTTTTCTTGTGAGATACTTAATGGTCAGGTCTCCGATGACAGGTACAGGGTTATTGACGACATCATATATTACAAGGACTGGATCTACTTAGTACCAGAATCTCAGTTGAAAGACAAAATTTTGCATGTTGCGCATACTTCTCCTTTGGAAGGTCATCTAGGATACCTAAAGACTTATAGACAAATTTGGGAGAGGTTCAATTGGAAGGGTCTCAAGACTGATGTATTGAAGTTTGTACAGAAATGCCACATCTGTCATCAAAACAAGGTGGACCATACCCATGCAACATAATTTATCCAACCACTTCCCATTTCTGAAAGAAAATGGGAAAGCATTTCGATGGATTTTATTACAAGGTTGCCTCTAGTTTAGGGGAAATATTGTATCTACATGGTGGTTGACAGGCTTACTAAATTCTCCCATTTCTTCTCCATATTGTCCAAATACTATGCAGTGCAAGTAGCATAATTATTCTTCAGAGAGGTATTTCGGATGCATGGATTGCCCAAGACAATTGTCAGTGATGAGAACAACAAATTCATGGGGGGATTTTGGCAGGAGCTATTTAGTCTTGTAGGGACAAAATTAATTCCTAGTACTAGTTATCACCCTTAGAATGATGGGAAAACCAAAATTGTGAACAAATGGCTTGAGGGGTATTTGAGAAATTATGTATCGGGGCAACAAAAAGAACGGATCAAATGGTTGCACTTGGGTTAGCATTACTATAACACCACTTATCACATGTCAATCAAGATGAAACCTTTCAAATATTTGTATGGTTATGATGCCACCACCTTTGTGGATCGAGCATTTGGGGACATCTGGGAAACCAAAGATGAAGATTGGATTCAGAAGAGTCAAGACATATTGCAAACTCTCAAAGATAACCTGAAAATAGCATAGAATCAATAGAAGATGTATGCCGAAAATCATAGAGTGGAGCGCAATTTCGAGGTGGAAGACTTGGTATACCTCCGTTTGCATCCATACAAGAAATCATCCTTGAATATGAAGGGGGGAGAGAAATTGAATCCACAATTCTATGGTCCCTACAAGATTTCAAGGATATTCGGGGAGGTATCTTATGAGTTAGAGCTTCCAGAGGGGTGTAAGATCCATAATGTCTTTCATGTTTCATGCCTCAAGAAGGTAGTGGGACAACATGTTTTCATATCTACAGAGCTACCACCATTGGATGAGGAAGGGAAATTGATTCTAATTCAAGAGGAGGTGTTGGAGACGAGAGAGCAAAAATTAAGAAACATGAGCATCAAAGAGTACCTGATAAAATGGAAAAACTTCCTATCTGGGTCACTGCTTGGGAAAGAGAGCATATATTGCAACAACCCAGATTAAAGTTTCTTGAGGAAAAGAAATATCAGGTAGGGAGGACTGTAATGTCCCCATTGGCCTAGGAATCATAAGGAGTGCTTTCGCTATCCTAAATTGGTTCCCATAGGCTAAGTCGTAAAAGTTACCTAGGGAACTCAACTTTTGCCTAGGAAATGACTTTATAAAGTGAAAAAGGGAAAAAGGGGGACATGGGTCTAAGGAAAATGAATTCACCTAAAAATTATTAAGTGTGCAAGCATAAAGTGACTTTAAAAAGAAAATTAAAAGTAAAGTGAGAAGAAAATAAATCAATGGAGAAATAAAAGAGGGGAAAAAAGGAGGCGCCCCTTATTCTTGCATTTTCTCATTTACGAAAAATATTTTGGAGAGTTCTTGGAGAAGAGAATAGGGTCTAAGAAAAGCCTTCATTTCTTACTGGTTTCGGTGTTGCAACGATACACCCTAGCTAGTTGGAGGTTGGAATCACCCAAATTTCGACATTGGGATACATTACTAAGGAGAGGATCACACTTAAAATAAATATCTTGGCTATTGGTTGAATCTACAATTGTGGGCAATTTGTATTAAGGCTGAGCTTGAATCTGAAAGGGTCGAGCTGCTTGAAGGAGGGAGAATCTTCCCATAGAAATTTATGGCCTCTCTGCTGCACTTATTTACTTGTGTTGGGTGCATCCTTGGAGATTTGTTGGGCGAGTTTGTTGATAGACCTGACTTCTTTCATCATTTGGCAACATATTATGTTGTGTGAATTCATTTACCATATATTCCCTAACATATAGAGAAATAATAAATATATTAAAATGGTGTGGGGATTTTTTTACATAGACTGGGTTCATTTCTCACCAGTCTGAGCACTATTCATCAAGTGGGGAGCACTCTACTTCAGTTCTAGGCATCATATATTGAATCTAGGTGCTTTAATCAATAGATACGAGCCCTTATTAATATCAGTTGTTGCATCCACATTTGTTGGGAGAATTTCATCATACAAAGAGCTGGTATCACTTGTTGAAGGCGCTGAGTTATACAGTCATCCACAGGGTAGACATTCCATTGTTTTGCAAAGTCAATCTGCTATGATATAACTAGGTTCTCTCTTATTATTGTTGTAATAATTATGAGTTGTTTCCATTGCATTATTGTTGTCATATTATTTAGTGCTATTTGTGATTGAATATTTTCATTGTGGTTACACAATCGAAAAATGTGTTAGTTGTAACTATCAAGTATATGTTTACTGTGAGTCAAATGCTTAAAAGAAAACTGTTTTTTTTTAATTCTGAACATCAAAATTAGTAAATTATCCAAGAGAAATTCATGGGAGAGACTTCATTATGTAGAAACAGTAGGAATACTACAGTTTGAAAAACATACACATCTTAATAACCAAACAAAACTTGTGAAAATGGATTTGGAATATTACAAAGCTACACTCCAATGCCATGGTCGAGCTACACACCACCATCATCGGACTGCACTCCACCATCATGGGGTTGTTGTCCATTGTTGGCCTCATTATTGTTGTTTCTCTCTTGCTTAAAACAAAAAGAGACATTCATTTATGGGTGAAATCAATTCTGAATATATTTTACAAGTAATCAACAATTAAATTCCATTTCTTGTACTTACGATGTCATTCAAAGGGGAAGATTGTTTTTTCCCCATGCTTTGTAGATGTTCAACTAGGACTTAAAATCCACACTTGAAACTGAGTCATAGGTCTTCTTCTTTGGTTGTAGTTTTGAATTGATCCCCATACAATGCACAAGATCTCAAATTTGGCTTATTGGATGTAATTAAATAAAAGTTAGATGATGATAGGAATGATATGGTTTAATAATTTGGTACTTAAAATTCATTATTTTAGTTTCACGTAACCATCCTATCCAAGTTTGTGTTTCCCATGATTTTCTAGTCTTTCCTTGGTTGTTGTTGACATGTTTAGGAGCATAGAAAAAGTTTCCAATAGGTTTTATATCAGAATTTTCATATAGAACTAACAAAAATTATATTAAATTCAAATATGATATACCTTCCTGGTCCAGGTGGCATCTTTCCTTCTTTTCTCATTGTCTTCTCTTTTGCATACTCTAATAGATTCTTCCACTCAATCTAGGGAATCATTAGAGGACATTCATACGCGAGGTTTTTTTTCAAATGATCCCTATATTGGTCCCTCAAATATTTCAAATTTGTACTGGACAACGAGGTAACTCCAATTTTTTTGAAGGAATCACCAAATAGGCCGACAAGTGGTCAATAAGTTCCTTCTTCAAATTGGGATTATGAGCATTCCATCATGTGCATATGGTGGGCCCAAAAATATACAAGGCCTATTCATTCATATGCTTAAAAAAAGTGTTGTTTCCTGCAGAATAATATGATTATTAATTTAAAATAACTGTAGATAAGTATCTTTGAATTAGATAATAGGAAATAATTAAGACATTAATAAATACATGGGATTTTTCGTATCTTGATTGAAACAATGTTCTCGTCCACCTAATTCCTAGTGTTCCCTTGCTGGTAACACATGATGATTCAGTAAATAAATTTCTACAATCACCAATTGCTTCATCTCACCATCAAGTGCTTGGTCTAGTGTGCAATGCGCTGAGGGTGTGTAATGGGCTCTAGAATGTTTGGTTGTCTCATYCATAGATTTGTTAGCCATAGGAGAATAACCAAAGAGCCTCGTGGTTATGTGGCTCATGGTAGGACATTGTGGTGTTTGAGCATCGCTTCTAATGAGCCCAATTATTGACTATTAGAAAGGATCATCTTTAGCACATTTTTCCACCATAATACGACTTAATATTTTATTTTGATTGAAACAATGTTCTCGTCCACCTAATTCCTAGTGTTCCCTTGCTGGTAACACATGATGATTCAGTAAATAAATTTCTACAATCACCAATTGCTTCATCTCACCATCAAGTGCTTGGTCTAGTGTGCAATGCGCTGAGGGTGTGTAATGGGCTCTAGAATGTTTGGTTGTCTCAGTCATAGATTTGTTAGCCATAGGAGAATAACCAAAGAGCCTCGTGGTTATGTGGCTCATGGTAGGACATTGTGGTGTTTGAGCATCGCTTCTAATGAGCCCAATTATTGACTATTAGAAAGGATCATCTTTAGCACATTTTTCCACCATAATACGACTTAATATTTTATTTTGACCATATTTAATAGTAAGTCATGGATATTGTTCATATTTCTTAGCGAATGTGTGTAGAGGTGGATTTTTGTGTATAATGTATATTTTTCTCTAATGTTTCTACCAAATATATGTATTGCACCAAGTAGGTCAAACTTAAGGATTTAGGGGCACCAACATACTAGAAACAAGGGATTTTTTTCTCCCTCAAAGTGCTGCCAACCAAGGATCAAGGGACATTGTCCCCACCTACCTCCAAGAGTACTCCTTATGCATTGATGACCACTCCTGATCAATAGTAGTTGGAGATACATATGTACTGGGTTGATATCCTTCATTTACTCACTTCTCTCCTATATTTAGTAAGTGAGGTCGAACTCTCAAGCTATATATAGGCATCTATTCTAGGAGAGAAAGGAATAGAGAATCTTGGAGAAGTATTGTATTGAGACTTGTTGTGTTGAATAATTTTATTAAATGGTTAAGAGCCTTATTTTTCTTGATGTATTATTGTTAATGAAATAAATATGGTTATACTTTCATCTCATTAAATTTTCTTAAGGTTCCTTGTACTTCTTAGGTAGGGCCCACTCAAGAGGGCTCAAGGACCCTATTGCAATTTCTAGAGTTTTTATGCATGCTAATTAGTCATTAGATAGTATTTCATTCTCTTTTAAAGTTTAATATATATTTTCATGATCAATCCCATATTTTGTTAAGATTATCACTAACTAGCTAGTGATGCAGGAGCATCGCCAACAACAAGCGAGCGTGGGACAAACACAAATGCATTTTGGCACACGATGAATTGTTTGAAATGTTTTGAAGTTTGATACACCAAACATAAGTGAAATAGTTAAGAAAGGGTGTACTTTAAAATTGTAAATAGATATTGAGCGATCCGCTCTCATCTGTAGTAGATAGAGTCATTTATTTGCAGTTAATGTAAGTAGGTAGATTTAAATTTATAGATTAGACAGTTTTAGGAGCTGGAGGGAAAACAACTATAGACACCCTCCCTTGTATCATTGTAACAATAATGGAAGGAGATCATAGAGCATAGAAGAGTAGCAGAGAGCTGCATAGAATAATTCATTTACAGAAGTCTGAATTTAATATATGAAGCTTTGATTCCAAACTCATGGTATTATAACGCCTTATGTGTGCATACGCTCAATGTCATGCTTATAGTTGTTTTACTCTTTCTATTGTACATTTGTTGTGATGATGTGTATGTATGATTTCTTTTTAAATGTATGAAATCTGAGAGAGGGAGAGTAAGGAATGGGTTTCAATTGTTTCTCTATCTGAGCAAGAGTTCCTGCAAGGAGTGCAGTGGAGTGTCCGCAAGGAGTGCGTTGATGGGTTCAGAGTCCAAATCTCTGAAAGCTCAGAAGAGATACAATTATTCTCATTCTCACAGAAGTGAAAGTTAAGCATAGGATCCATGCAAGGTGTGCGCAGGCTGATAAAGACCTCAGAACTTGTATCTAAGGTGGAGTGGTTGAAAGACTGTTGTCACAAGGAGTTTCACAGAGTCAACCAGTTCAAATACTTAGGAGTATTTGAAGAAGTACCACAAGGAGTGCATGCAGAAGGTATCCCCAGAGTACTTGAGGATTTTTTCAATCAAGCTCAAGAGGGATAGGGTCTTCGAAGTTGTCGAAGAGAAGCTCAAGAGGGCTAGAGCCTTGAAGTGTTGAAAGGAGGTGTAGCGAAGTTTTTTTGCAGGTGGACAAGTTCCATGAAGGAATACCTTGTTCATTTCGTAGGAGTTTTCAAAGAGGCATTGGATGGTCGAAATTCTCCAAAGGGAATTCGTGAAGTTTCAAGAGCCGTCAGATCGTGTAGAAGAGAAGGGGAGTTATGGTAAGCCTATTTTTAAGTTTAAGTTCAAGGGAAATAGAGTCATAGGATCCAAGCCAGTAAGGGCCATTGGATCACTCGCGAACTCTCATTTCGTGGATTCACAAGTTGAAGGACCGAAAACCTTGCATCAAGATTCGCGAAATTGCAAAGTGCGATGTCTCGACAGGGCGAGAAGTTCTGTTTTGGGACTCTCATTTATAACGCGTCGGAATTCAACACCTCAGAAATTTAGAGGATAGGGGGTCGAGACTTTTGTCCCGAAAGTCCTGAAGTCGCGAGTTGCGATAAGGAGTATCGAGGAGTTCGGGATTTCGGCACTTTGGGTGCCAGGATACAAAGGAGGCAGTGTTTTGGGGGATCAAAGTCGTGAAGTGCTAAATTTGGGCACGAGGGACATGTGGCATAACCACTAGGTGGGCCCGTGTGATAGATAGGTGGACACGTGTTGCCTAGTGGAAGGAGTCGGCATTTCGTTGACTTCTCGCGTCTCGGTGACTCGCGAGATAAGAGCTTGGGAGCTTGACGTTGAACCTCATGAAGGGGAGAGTAGCGAGAGGCACTAACATTAAGCCTAGCTGGTGGTCATGCACAGAGGGCACTGACAAGGGAAGGATCTATACCTGTATCGGTATTTTGAGTATCATGAATTTGGAAAGGAGGAGTCGAGATTTTTGACTCACGAACTCATGAGATTGCGAGTTGTGACAAGCGCCTTTGGAATTGGGCCTTGATTATATTTTTGTGGTCGCTTGGAGGAGGTGGAGCTCACACCTAGTGTTGTTCGCATAGGGGAGCTTCCCAAAGGACCTGTGGACTAATAATTTGTGATTCCAGCAAGGAATCGAAAGAGCCGATTCAGCTCAAAGGAGATAAAGAACGATCCTGTGAGAGGACATTGACCCGAGGGTCGATAGAGTCTTGTGTCAGCTAGTTACAACAAGAATCCTATAGAAATGTTCAATAACCCTTTTGAGAACTCTTAAGTTCCCCCCCAAGGCCAAGAACCTCAGATCCATTTAATCAATAGGAATCCTATAGAATTTTTCAATATCATTTTGGATCACTCTTAAGTTCCCCCACAAGGAAAATAACCTCAGATCCATTTGATTTTATTATACTCTAGCTTTGTTCATGCTTTTAAAGACTTACACTACCTTTCTAGGCCTCATTACTGCTTTTTATAGAAACTGTACAATTCCTGCAATGTAGGATAGTTTTAGTTTTATATTTGATTTTATCTTCATTTTCCTTTCATGAAAACATCAATAACAAATAAAAATACACATGGATTTCTATTGATCAAAGGGTTAGCCAATTAGCTTATTTTATTCATGCATTAGTATAGTTTTACTTCAATTACAAATTTATTTCATAAGTTAGATTGAATTCATCTTATGTTCTCGATTTAATATTTATGATTCAATATCCTTTACTACCATTAGAATAAGTTATTTTCATGCAATCTATATTAGTTTTACTTTTAGAGTTGCTTTTTGCCATTTTTATTTTTTTGCATCATTCCACACATTTTTAACCTTTCATCATTCTCAGACCTTTGTTACTAACAAATACATACTACACACATAGTGCATAGAATCTATTAAGTGTTTACGAACCCCAGGTTGACAAAGTAAAGTAAGGATCCAAGGGTACAATAAATTATAGTTGTTATCCTAGGGCCATCACTTTTTGGCAACATTGTCGGGGAAGTGTTGAAGTATGCATGTTATTTTCTTTTGTGTGACCTGGAGAAGTAAAATAGATACCTCAGTCAAAAGGAAAAATTCACTATATAATTATGTAGTGTAACAACAAAATTTCTTTCACTTCAAGTGAGTATTGGTATCTCCTTGTCACACTCTTTTTGCATTATATAAAAGGAAAAAAAAAACATTTTTCACTTTCTTTTTGATTTCATGAATGACTAGACCTATCTCCTAGAGACATGAAAGGAATTTTTTTTCCAAAATATCCCACCCTAAAAAATGTTGAAAGATTGGTTGTCATTGATATCAACCCTTGAATAAGTCCAATATCCCCAAAGGAATGGTTATGGAACCCATATTTGATCAAGGAAAAAGGTCATGAAGGACACTGTAAATGAAGGTAACTCGCTCATGGATGGATAATGTTATTGTTAAGACCTAATATTGGCTCATTACCCCTTAATTGGGGCATATTACATTAGTAATGCTATTTTATTTATGTCGGCTTTATTCCATTAGTTGTAATTGTACCTCCTAGTCTCCTATATATACCAAGGAGATATTTTCATTTGCAATAATCTTGTACTTGAACATTTATGTGGGGTAAAAGGAGGTTTCCCCCTTGAAGAGGATTATTATTTGAAATTATCTCCTTTTCAAGGCATTGAGTACTTATTCTGAGTTTTTTCTATGCTATATTGATATTTGGTTCTTAACATATGGTATCAGAGCTCAAGGTCTTGGGGTTTCACTACTACATCTAAGACACCTTGTAATTTTCACTATAACTTGTTTTCTACACCATTTCAAAAGAAATGGCTTGGAGGATATTTAGTAGATAGATCAAGGTACGTTGGGTTACAATTTCAGCTCCCGAGGCCTTATACTTTCGAAGATACAGCCTGTGTAAGATAGGATTCTGGAATCATCCTGAACTGAGCCATTGCAAAATTTTCACTATAAAATTTTTTGTGTAATGTTTTAGAACCTAAAATATGGAGGATATTCACATAAATTAGTAATGTATTTGTTGTACAAATTTCATCTTCTATATCATCTTACATTTGTAGATACACCCTGTGGAAGATAGGGTATCTGACTAGTCCTATTGACTAGTCTCAAGAAGGTGTTCCGGGTAAAACAATCATAAATTATTCCTAGAGTATCCAAATTGAGTGGCATCAGTTTCATTGGATAGTGGACCGTCTTTAGTATTTCTGGTATGAGTTTCAGAATTTAATATCAATTATTTTGTGCAGGGCACGCTATACAAGTGAGATCTCCTGGAAAGGCCAAAAATCAGCAAGTTGTGGGGAAGTTACTGTAAATTCCACTCGGCACATCCAATTTTGATTAGACCCATGTCCTTGCAGAGAAGAAATATCAGAGAACTACATAAAATAAAGTTTCATACCCAGAAGGGCCGAAACTTGGGAGATACAACAGAAGAAAGACTGTCTAGCAGAACCACCTCAAAATCAAGGTTCAAAAGTGATACTTCACCAACATGCCACCCGAAAAAGGAACTTCTACACCAAATAAGCCTCTAGACAATCCTACTTGGACTCTTGATGAAGGTGAAGAAATGTGTAGGGACATAAATGATTTACAAAAGAAGATAGTAACAAAAGATGAACTACAAGAGATGGAAGCTAAGTTGGAGGC
>ML776663.1:1325078-1362876 GCA_009831015.1 Picea engelmannii
TTTCCTAAAGGATCAGGTTGCCAACAAAGTGGTACAGTTGCAGTACATTCCCTCCACGGAGCAGATTGCTGATCTATTTACCAAACCATTACCCAAGGCACAGTTTGAATACCTCAGACAGAAGATGGGTGTCCTACCCTCCTATAACTAACCTCTACATTTTGTAAGGGAGCGTGTGCTTAACAGATCGCCTGAAGAGACATTTTGGTCTTTATACCAATATTGAATATATGAGTGTAGCTGTGTTGAGTTTGGTCATGAGCAGCAAAGATGGACATTTTTATAAGAAGTGTTCTTGAAGTAATAAACGTGAATCTGTAACGTGAATCTGAAACATATGATGCTTATTGAATTATATAAAAGGCAAGTATCCTCAGCCAGTCAAAACAGGGCAGACCCCATGCATAAGAAGACTATTTGAGAGCAGCATGGAGGCCAGAGTGAAGATTGTAGCTCTAAACATCTTTGACATGCACAAAACTGAAGATGTATAGCAGAACTAAGAAGATTGCAGATGCAAAGAGTTTCTTTTGAGCATAAAGACAGAGCGGTGGGTCACTGACAAAGCATGCACATCGCTTCTAGACAAGGGGAGTTAGCATCTCTCCATATGGTCTACACAGGATTGGAAGATGAAGTCACTATTGACCGAGTATGCCTCAGTTAGTAATTGGCAGGAACAGACGTGTACAAGACAGAGCATAGATGATTGATTAGAGGAGCGCAGGTCCAAAGGATCTTTTCATAAGAAGCCTAGTTACTGAACATGGTAAAATGGCAGCAAGCGAAAATATATAGAGATCAAAGCTGATACCTTTCCCAAGTATTACCTTTCAGTGCACAAAGTCAAGGGGAGCTTGAGGAGAACAGTTTAACCCTTTTCCCTTGATGTCAAAGGGGGAGCAATGAAAGACATATTGCCATCAATGCCAAAGGGGGAGATTGTTGGAAATATGTCTATAGAAGAGATGACGCAGATGGTCAAGGTTGTCATTGATGGCATTCGGATGGTTATGGAGCATGCACAACAGATGCTAGAACAAAGATGCTGAAAGACAGATGCTGAAACACAAATACTGGAACACAGATGCTGGAACACAGATGTTGGAACACAAATGTTGGAACACAGGTGCTGGAACATAAATGTTGGAACAGAGAAGCTGAATTACAGATGCAGAAACACAATGCTGAAACAGAGCTGGAAATTATGCTGAAACACAGTGCTGCAACAGCTGAAACACAGTAATGTTACATATGCTGAAACACAGGGCTGGAACAGTTGTTGAAACACAGTGTTGATACATATGTTGAAACACAGCGCTGGGCTGAAACACAGTGATGTAATAGCTAAAACACAGTAATGTTACATATGCTGAAACACAGGGCTGGAACAGTTGTTGAAACACAGTGTTGATACATATGCTGAAACACAGCGCTGGGCTGAAACACAGTGCTGGAAACTATGCTGAAACAGCACTGGATCTTTGCTGATAAAAACACACGCCTTAGCCACGGTCATGACTAGCAACAAAAGTTACCAATTAATTTTTTTAAGAAACAACACGAGACGGTGGAAGGACTTTCAGTCTAAAATTAGACTGGTAGTTAAGACAGGAGGAACACACCGTTGCATGATGTGGCATGCGTAGAGGAGTCATGCAAAGAGCCAGTTCAGAAAATCAGGGAGAATGCTGGCATGCGAAAAGCAGAAAGAAAGGGAAATTGCAGTTGGAGTTGAGAAAAACGAAAGGACTTTCAGTCTAAAATTAGACTGGCAGTTAAGACAGGAGGAACACAACGTTGCATGATGGGGCATGTGTAGAGGAGGCATGCAAAGAGCCAGTTCAGAAAATCAGGGAGAATGTTGGCATGCAAAAAGCAGAAGAAAGAATGAAAGAAAGGGAAACTGCAGTTGGAGTTGAGAAACGCAAGGAAAATCCCTGCATGTGGTGAATCTATATAATGCGCTGGAACAGAGATGAATTGGTGTTGTTGAAGTGAGAGTGAGAGAGAGCTCTGGATGTGAGAAAAGGAGGAGGAGAATCTAYGTCATAGGAGAAGAAGTTGAGAATGGGTTGCAGAGGACAGTGAGGCAGAGCAACAGATCAGACACAATGAAGAATACAGAGTAGATCAGCAGAAAGGGTAAGCAAGCTATATCAGAATGAACCAGTTGATTTGAGCAATATTTTATTTTGGCAAATAAGGGTGGTAGGGTGGTGCTAGGGAGACATAAGTCTCTTTCTCTGCAAGTGGGTGCTTGTAGAATCTGAAGGTTGGTGTCTTCACTCAGTTGGTGCTGAAGGAAAAAGGAAGTCGGTGCTTCCACCCAGTGGGTGCTGGGATTCTGTGGGAGTTGGTGCTGGCAATCAGAGGTTGTAGCCTCTATGAGTTGGTGCTCATAAAAGATGAGATGTAACGCAGTTGGAGCTTGCTTAGCATCTTAAGAAGACGAGGTTTTTTCCCTGGTTGGGTTTCCTCTTGAAAAATCTGTGTCTCATACTTGTGAGTGAATGCTGTGTGTGATTGCTATTCTTTATGCTATCTGCTTTATGTTTATAACTCTGAATTTCACAGTAAAGACTCACTGCCACTAAGATTAATGATTCAAGATTAAAAACAAGAGAAATTGTTAGTAATCTACACTAACTGATTCACCCCCCCCCCCTCTGAGTTAGTTCATACCTGTAACAAATTCAACATTGAAGAATGCTCGCTTTCTTTACAAGATAAACAAAAGAGAAGTGGGTGGTATGTTGACAATGGTTGTTCGAAGCATATGACAAGTGACAAGAGTAGGTTTTTGAAACTGAAGAAGGAACGAGATGGATCAATTTTGTTTGGAAATGATAACTCAACTATAATTATAGGAAGAGGCACATTCAATATTGGAATCAAAGATGCCAAGGTAGAAAATATTCTACTGGTCAAAGATATGAAGCATGATCTACTAAGTGTAAGTCAAATGTGTGATCAAGTACATAAGCTTATGTTTGACTCAAAAAATGGTGAGATAAGGACATAAGGACCAGGAAAGTTGGTGGGTACAACTATAAGAACTCCAAACAACATATATGTCTTGAATGAAATTGGAAAGGAAATATGTTGCTTAGGAAAGGAAAATTAAAGTTGGCTCTAGCACACAAGAATGGGTCACATGAACTTTGACAACCTTGTCAAAATCCACAGAAAGGAAGAACTGAAAGAAATGCCTTAGATATCAAACCCAAAAAATAGTCTATGTCAGCATTATCTACAAGGAAAACAAACCAAGACCAAGTTCAAATCAAAAGAGTATTCCACGAAAAAACCATTGGAGATTTTACATACTGACCTATGTGGACCTAAAAGAATGAAGGGATTAAATGGAGAAAAATATTTTATTCTATTGGTTGATGACTACACAAGAATGACTATAGTTTACTTTCTTAGGAAGAAGTCATAGGGATTTGAACACTTTAAGATATACAAAGATATGGTTGACACCTATATGGATTTGAAGATAAAGTGTACGAGATCAGACACTAGAGGAGAATTTCCATCAAATGAATTCATGAATTTATGTGGTGAACATGGAATAAAGAGATAGTTATCGACAACCAAAACACCTCAACAAAATGGAGTTGTCGAAGCAGAGAACATAATAGTGTAGGAAATGGGCAGAACCATGTTGAAATATTCCAAGTTGGGTGAAATATTTTGGGCACAAGCAGTACATACAAAAGTTCACACCCTAGATAGAGGAATGCTCAGAAGTAACAGTGATAAGACTCCCTATGAGTTATGTAAAGGAATACAAAAAAATGTGAAGCATTTCAGAGTATTTGGAAGAAAATGTTATATCAAAAGAGAAGATGTAAGGCTTGGAAAATTTGATTCTTGAGTCGATAAGGGCATACTAGTTGGGTATTCAAGTAAAATAAAAGCACATAAATGATTCAGTCCAAGACTCAATAGAATCGTGGAATGCATCAATGTAACGATTGATGAGACAAATATATGGAAAGGAAAAGAAGTAAGAACAAATTCAGAAGAGAAGGATAATGATGAAGATCAAAAAGAAGAAGAAGTAGTAGAAGAAGATCATCCAAAAGAATAAAAAGAGGAATATTAGAAAAAAATACCTCCTAAGAAACATAGCCAACGAGTACAGAAAAATAATCAACCAGAATAGATTATTGGGAATAAACATGTAGGAGTTGAAACCCAAAGAAGAATACTTTCACCAGAACAACAACACCTAGCATTGTTATCTACATTTGAAGCAAGCATTTTTGAAGAGGCCAACAAAGATAAACACTGGATCAAGGTTATGGATGAAGAATTGGATCAGATAGAGAATAATGACACATGGGAACTAGTTCCAAGACCTAAGAACAAAAACGTGATTGGTACAAAGTGGGTTTTCCGAAACAAATTGTACAAGGATGGAAAGGTAACCAGAAACAAAGAAATATTAGTATGCAAAGGATACACTCATATTGAAGGTATAGATTTTGAAGAAACCTTTTCCTGAGTTGCAAGGATGGAAGAAATTATATTTTTTCTATCCTATGCATTTTCCAAAAGAATCAAGGTGTATCAAATGGATGTTAAGTCAATATTTATTAATGGAGAATTAGAAGAATAAGTCTACATCGAGCAACTAGAAGGATTTCTACAGTCAGAAAACAAACATTATTTTTCCAGGATGAAGAAAGCATTGTATGGAATCAAGCAAGGCCCCATAGCATGGAATTAAATATTGGTTAGGTATCTACAACAACAAGGATTCAAAAAACACAATGCATACAACAATATCTACATTAAATTTGATCAAGAAAATATATTGATAATTGGAGTTTATGTAGATGACATTATCTTCATAAGGGATTATGACAGGATATTGATAATTGAAGTTTATGTAGATGACAATATCTTTAGAAGAGATTATGACATGATGAGTCAAAATTTTTATAAATATATGCAAAATGTGTTCGAAATGTCTTTGTTTGGTGAGTTGACTTTATTTTTTGGATTACAGATATGTCAGTGTGATACAGGTATTTTCATCTCCCATACCAAGTATATCAAAGAAATTCTAAATAAGTTTGAAATGGAAGATAGTAAACCCATAAGTAATCCTATGCAGACTAGTTGCAAGTTGAGAAAGGAAGATGAATCTAAGGATGCAAATCAAAGACTCTATAGATCAATGACTGGAAGCTTACTCTATGTGACAAGACCGAGACCGAAGGTGATGCAAGAAGTAGGAAAGATAGCAATATTTCAAGCAACACAAAAAGAAACACATGTTATGGTAGTAAAGAGAATATTTAGATATCTCAAGGCAAGAGAAGATTTTGGATTATGGTATCCAAATGGAAATGATCTATATTTGGTCATTTACACAGATGCAGATTGGGCAGGTAGAATTGATGATAGAAGAAGTACAAGTGGAGAAAATTTCTACTTAGGTGATTTTCTAGTATCATGGCTAAGAAATAAACAATCATCAATATATTTGTCCACAACAGAAGCAAAATACACTGCAACAACAACATGTTGCACTCAAGTTCTCTTGATGAAGTAGACCTTCCAGAATATACAAGTGAAGTATGATAAGCCCATTTCAATACTCTATGACAACACCAATGTTGTGATTATCTCCAAGAATATAGTGATGCATTACAATATGAAACAAATTTTGATCAAGTATCACTTTCTAAGGGAACAAGATATATGAAGCATATATCTTAAGGCATATTAAGGGAACAAGATATATGAAGCATATGATTCATGTATGGTATGGAATATGCTTAAGGCATATCTTGGAGGCCTCTTGGGCATAGGGTTTTTACAATTGAGGTGATATATGCTTGAGACATATTCTTGGTATTTGGTTAAAGGATGTTATGGTTGTTTATTAGAGGCACATGTTGGTGACATTGACTTGAGAAACATCCTTGGTATGTCATTGATGGTACATGGTACATGATTTGATTATGGTATGGTTTATACATTGAAGCATATGTTGGTACACAGTTGATGGATGATATGGTATAGATTTTTGTATAGCACAGGTAGATGGTATAGGTTACAGGTTGATGGTACAATGACGGCTATAGGTTGATGATACAGTGATAATGACAATTTGGATAAAGTGATAGGTTGATTTGATAGGTTACATTTTGATGGGACAGTGACAGTGATAGTGGAAATGATTACAGAATGATTACGGTAGTGACAATTGGTCTATATTTATATTTTAGGGTGGAAGGATGAGGAAAGGAAATGGGGTTGTAGCTTCCTTTTAGTTGGTGTTATGAAACACAAATATTTGGATCTTCCTTCAGGTTGGATCCTGATAATTAAGGGGTTGTATCCTCCTTATGGTTGGAGCCATATAATTCAGGGAGTTGTATCTTCCTTCAGGTTGGATATTGTAAATAAGGGGTCATATCCTCCTTCCATTTGTAGCTGGAGAATTGGGAATTTTGATCTTCCAATGAATGCATTCTTTTGATATATTAGAAAATCATTATGTGTTTTTCTCGCATCTGGGTTTCCACATAAATTCTTTTTTATTGTGTTTATGTGGATATATATTATTCTCTTTTGATTTATACTACTCATGATATATTGATGATATGCTACTGATGATGTTAATGATTACATATTGTGGTTAAAAGTGATAATAAAGTTCTCATACTAATTCAAACACCCCCTCTCAGTATTCCAACAAAAACAGGGCTAAGCAATCCAGAGACTGGTCCTGAAACACTAGAAAGTTTCTTGGAAAGGGAAGCTATAGAATTTGAAACTATTTCAGAGGAAGGTCAGTATACCTTACCTTGTTCCTTGGTTGGTGAAGAAGATATGGTGGAATATTTGCATTCCCCATTCGGGAATCCAATGGAGAGACCAAGATGAAAAACAATCATCTTGTTGCCTTACCTCATTTTCATGGGCTTATTTATGAATATCTCGACACTTTCTTGTTTCAGTCTGCATGTATATGAAATAAATATGATTATACTACTGATGAACATAAGATCAAAATTTTTCCTTCTACCTTGATTGATTCAACTCTAAGATGGTTTATAATATTGGAGGGAAATAATATCACAACTTGGGATCAAATGAAAAATACCTTTAGTGAAAGATACATAGACTATTGTAGATAAATATATACAAGGGATTATATTTTCATAAGGAAACAAGGACCCGATGAATCTCTAGAATACTTTGAAGAGAGATTTCAACTAAGCTACAATAGAGCTCAAAATTGCACTCTAGATGAAGACTCACCACGTTTTTTCTTAAATATGATTATACTACTGATGAACATAAGATCAAAATTTTTCCTTCTACCTTGATTGATTCAACTCTAAKATGGTTTATAATATTGGAGGGAAATAATATCACAACTTGGGATCAAATGAAAAATACCTTTAGTGAAAGATACATAGACTATTGTAGATAAAGATATACAAGGGATTATATTTTCATAAGGAAACAAGGACCCGATGAATCTCTAGAATACTTTGAAGAGAGATTTCAACTAAGCTACAATAGAGCTCAAAATTGCACTCTAGATGAAGACTCACCACGTTTTTTCTTTCTCAGAGGGGTAAGAGAATATATGATGGAGTCATTGAATCTCCTATAAAATGGATAAATCTATTAGTAGGACTATGATGATATCAAAATAATATTCAAGAACCACCCGAGGTCATCAAGAAAGAAATGTAGAAGCAATAAAGGTTTGGAATCTCAATCTTCTAACCCTACAATTGATATAAAGAATGAATTAGGATGGTTGACAGAGGATATGAAAATTGATATTTTACATTCTTTAGCCATGCAAATGGATACTTTTCATATTAATAAGAAACATGAGGAAGCATAGAAGTAATTGGTTGTCTATTGTCCCAAATGAACTAAAATGCATCCTATAAAGGAGTTCCCTTTAGACCTTATAGATGTTTGTGGTATTTGTGAAGAAAATAATCCAGTTAATAAATGTCCTTCTTTGTCAGGATTGAAAGCTACATTTTGAGTAATGGATAATGTGGAATCACTATACTTCATTAATCAAAGGAATCCTGGAGCACTAAGACTCTTCCAAACATCTTTGAACTTCAATATTTCTCAAAATTTTGGTTCATATAATTCTTAAATGAATCCTCAACCATGGTATAACCCGTCCCCTTGGACAAACCCAAATCCTTGGTAGTACTAAGGACCTCCAATTTCTCCTCCATATCAATATTTTCCTAGCATGCTACAAAATCAGTGGAGTCAAACTCCACAAGGATGGAGGCTACACAATTTTCAACAACTTGCATTACTGCCTCCTCCGCCTCAACCTAAAAAAACTACTCAAAACAATTTTCCTCCTAAACAACCTCATCTACTCACTCAACCTACTCCAAATCCAAAAAAAAATCAAGTTCACCATGTGTACAACAATGATACAACTTATCAGACTTATTCATTGGAACTACAAGAGATAAATCTTAGATCATGAAAGATCTTACAACATTAACAAAAGTTCATAGAAAATAAATAATCTAAGAAAGAATATATTACCTTACCCCGACCAAAATCTCCTCCTTACCCTGAAAGATTAGAAGAAAACACAACTTATACATCTAAGAAAAAATAAATTTTAGGAGAACTTAAGAATTTGTGCATAAAGATACCTCTCTTAAAATCCCTCAAAGATGTGCCCATTTTCAATAAATATGTCAAGGAAGATTGTATTAGAAGACTAGGGAGGATAAGAAAAGATGCCCCTACCATAAATGTTATAGGAAAATTAGTTGACCTTATGCTTGGGAAGTAGATTGTACTTAAATACTTGGATCCAAGAAGTTATCTAGTAAATTTAGACGTCAACAACACCTTGATCTAAAGTAATATTATTGATCTAGGGGTTGATATTAATGTTATGACTAAAGATACTATGTCAAAACTCAACCTTCAGAGATTTTTGAGAGATACTCGCACTATCCTTTATCTTGCAGAAAGATCCACAGTCATACCTGAAGGAATGTTGGAAGATATCATAATCTCCATTGATTCTTGGGAGTACCCTATTGTTATCCCTACAATATGCACCAAACTGCTATGGCACAAGAGCTAGGTCACCTTAGTTATTGGAATGGTATTTGTAGGTCAAGATTGGTTGAAAGTTGGTTTTAAAGATAAGATAATCTAGATAAGATGAAATATAATAGATCTTATTATACCCTTAATATCAAATTATCAACAACATTTCACTTGGTCAAAGGCATTCACAGTAATAAGTCAGATAAATAGGAAAAGTAGAAGAAATACAAGACACAAGATAACAATTTGTTTACTTGCATAAAGAATATTTTCGGGTTCAAAATAATATTTCAAAACTTGAAACAAGTATTTGAATGCAATCCTTCAAACATATAATTTAACAACATGATTTTCACTAAAAATCTAAACAAAGAAGAAATTAATTCTTTGCAAAAACCTCAATTGCATTCAAATAAGATAGATAAAAATGAGAGACATGGTAAAATAGTCTAACCATTATAATGTTTGATTCATTGAGTGTAAAATATTGCAGGCTTTTAATCTCTTTACAAATTCCAGATCTATATCTTTCTTTCAAATTTAACCAAAAATGAACATTGCTTCCTTCTCTAAGGAGGACCCACGCCCCTCCTTCCATTTTTTTTACAATATATAAATTTATCATTACAAATATCAGATCCAAAATAGGTGGATCTACAACCAACTAATGAATAGGTGGATATTGGTGATATATAATTCCCCAAATCGAATCCATGAGGTGGTTGCCATATATTTCATTGACTAAGTATATTTAGGAAACCAAATTGGCAAATTTATGGAAAAATTAGACTTAAATATCCACATGTAGCTCCCAAACAATTCACGTTGTCAGGAAATGACCTGAAAAGTACCCAAATGAGATTGTATGGCAAGTGGGTTTTTAATGGATTTTCCAAATTCCTCACCATTTTCTTAGAAAATGTGCATGAAGTTGACTACAAAAATAATCACCTACAAGTTTTTCTTGAACACATTTAATAGTTTTCAAAATAGGGGTGCTCCAAAAACAACTTCCTTTATGTAGCACGATTTGAAACTAATAAAACTAGCACTTATTAACAATATTGTAACGTACCCAGCCACTCCCAGGCCCAATATACATTACTTAAACCACCTACAACACACCCAAACACCAGTAGGCAGGGAACATTGCAGTCCCAATAATCAGTTCTCTGATCTTATCTCAAAATCTAAGTATTGTTCAACAATGTTAGATGCATGAAAATCACATGCATTAATCAAGATCCATGCTACAACATAAAATATATTAGCAACGTGCCATGCACAACAAATAACTAGAAAACATGCACATTAAAATGCATATCTCAGAGATAATTAAATACACACCGGAAATAAACATTACACAAAAAATACAGAGAGCACTTATCTTTGCAAGTAAACATTCACCAACTGGATGCATACCAAGGACGTTCCTCCCAACTATAGACATTGTTGTTATTTTACTCTCAACAACAGCTCACCCCTGATCCGTGGCTATGAATCCACAAGGACAGGTCCTAGTCCAAGTATAAACACACAACAGTTGGCTAACTAGCTCTTAGGTTTCCCAACCTCACAACAAAACCTGAATTTCCAACTCTCTTTCCCCTTCATCCTACACCACCCAAAGAAATGAACACATTTCTCTTCCATGTAGTCCCTAAGGCTTTTACATTTCTCTCCAGGGATCCAATGCTACTGGTTAAACAATCTCCCTACTATAAACTCCAAGGATTCTCAATTTTGGACATTTATATCCGAACTTCCATCAATATCATAATTAACAGACCTTTCAGAACTCAAGCTATCACATGCCTTTCAACACTCACAACAATCCAAAGTACACTAGCTCTCTTCTACCCAACCTACACAACCTTAAGAGATTGGGCTCCCTTCTCTGCCACGCATTCCCTCAGGATGTCCATATCATTCCAAGGCTCTAGTGCTTCTTGTTAAGAATCTCCCTGCTGGGACTCTCAGGACTCGCAGTTGTGGAAAGTTCTATTTGAAATACCATCAAGCTCATGCACACAAGAATGCATTCCCTCCTGGAATGATCAATAAATTATTAGAACCATTCAACAATGTCTCTCCTCTTCTTTCCATGTGTTTTCCATGCTCATCCCAAGAGCACATGAACTAGAAAGAGGGCATGAAGAGGAAAGAAGAAAAAGGGAACAAGGGAACAAAACAAACCAGGGAAGAAGATGAATAAAAGGGAAGAAGGACCCCAAAACTTCACCTAGATCCATCCTCATGCAGCCATTCATATCCATGCTCAAACCAAGAACACACAAATTCAGCCCAAGTGAATGAAAAGGAAGAAGAAGAATAACTTGGGAGAAGAAACACACCAGGGAAAAGAAGCAAAACAAAGAAGCCCCAAAGGAATGTTTATATAATCACAAGAACTAAGAACCACATGGCCTCCCCAAAGAAGCCCATGTAACCACTTTTCTCCATAAAATCAATTATGGGTAAATAAAAATAAAAATAAAAAATGACTTAGCCCCTCAAGCCCCCTCTCTCGTGGAATCATATACCCATATCTCTTCTGTCCTTGTTTGGCTTGTATCTAGTGGTGTATTTTATTAATGTATATGAAGTATTACATTTCCTAGGCACTCTGGCCCCTTTTCAACTTTATCGGCTCACTGGACTAAGTCACAATTACATAATACATTATAGTTCATAATGTTTAAAACTAGGATGTTACAAATATCCCCATTAAGATAAGAAAAGGTCTAATTTTGAAGCTTAGGAATGATTGCAAAAATTACCAAGTTGCAAAATACACTTGTAGGATTGAAATGCACTATCAGAACTTAAGGTTTTTTGTAGTGAATTATTTGGCAATAATGTTATTTTAGTGGTACAAAAACCACACTATTTTTGCAATGAATGCATTTTTGACCTTAAAACTTAGGAATTCCTCACACATTAGGAAATTAAATCAAACCATCTATGATGTGACCAATTAAAACCTATGCAATTGTTTCTTAACATACCTTATAAGAAACAATGAAATTGAATTAAAGAAAGGGCAACCAAAAAAAAAAGTGAACAGAACACATGAAGTATAAAGAAGATAAAGGAAATAGTAATATGGAGAAGGCTTATGGGTGAGTAGGGTAGGCTTAGGGATGGAGGAACATTCATGCATGTAGGTTTAGTTACTAACATAGGATCCATCTGGGGGTGATGTTCTTCTTGTGAGACATCAAGAACTGCAAACCTTGTGCCTCCATTTTTTTTCTGTGTTTTCACTATCCTTTTAAAATATTCTTGCACTAACTTCAAACCACCAACCAAATACTCAAACAATGAAATTAAATTAAAGCAAAGGCAACAAACCAAAAAGTGAATAGAAAACATGAAGTATAAAGTAGATAAAGGAAAGATCATAATGGAGAAAGATTATGGGTGAGTAGGGTAAGCTTAGGGATGGAGAAACATTGATGCATGTAGGTTTAGGTACTAACATAGGCTCCATCTGGGGATGATGTTCTTCTCGTGAGACATCAAGAATTGCATACCTTGTGCCTCTAATTGTTCTTTGTTTTCACTATCCTTTTAAAATCTTCTTGCGCTACATCTGTCCTATTCACATGGTTGATTAAAAACCACTAAGATAACATCAAAACACCAACCAAATATTGAAAACATATTCTGAAAACTAAACTTGTTTCATCCAGGTTCCTTCCATTGGGACATGGAGTCATTATTTATGTTGATCTACTACACACCAAACCAAACTATAAACTAAATACTTGGATAGCGAGCTTATTCATCACACCTCCTATTCCTATTTAGCAAAAACCTAGATAATCATGTATAGAAAAAATTCTAATGTAGCCAAGAACGCTTTTGACTGAAAAAATGATTTTCTTGTTTGCAACTAAATGAGATAATGCAGTAAGAATGAAATTTCTGCAACAAAATTCAATAAGAAACTTGTACTTACTGTTGCAATTTAATTGCATGCTAAAAGTTGCAACATTTTGGTCTTCTGAGAAAAATGACTCCATGTATACAACTATTGGATATTCAAGATTATGATAAATCTCCTCTCACCGATTTACAAGACCAAGATGCTCCTCTGTGATTTCTTCTCCATTAATAAGACCACGATCCTATTGAAACTGTTGCTCATTTTTTGCGGGGAAGAAAAATTTGTGGACTGTTCTAGTAACTTATCATAACCTCCCTAACTGCCTTCCAAAAAATAAGCTTCATAACTATCATACATAGGTTTACTACTATGGAATTCCATGCATATTGATGCAAAAAAATTGCCCATAATCATTAGGATATTCATCGTACTTAGAAAAATCTTCATTAACAACGAGGTCATTTCCTTCTTGATACTTCTCATGAGAATTTTCAGAAAAACATAAATACTTCTAGATGTCCATGTAATTTTTCATCATATTTGATATCAATATCATTATATTCATCATAAATAGGTGGATCAAAAACTTTTGTATCTTGCAAAGAATGACGATCATAAAAAATAGATTGTTGATTTTCTTGAAATGATTCTTCACTAGCATGCATTTCATTGCAATCAAAGGCAAAAACACATTCATCAATAATATAATGATGATCATGATCAATAATATAAGCTCTAATAGATATATATTCAATCTTTTTTGGAGAAAAAACTTCCTCGTGCATTGTTTGGCATTCCTTACTAAGAATTTGTGAGTAAGTTAAATGAGACTCATCATAAAAATCATCCTGCAAATCTTCCACTTGGACAGAAGAATTGGAAAATGATTCATGTGAGATTGAATCTTCCTCCATCTCTTCATAAAGAAATCCTCTTTCATTCTTACTATAATTACTATTGGAATAACAAATTACTTTATCTTGAATATATATTTCAAATTCTTCACAATATTTTTCCAAAAGAAACTCAACAGAAAAATACCTTTTACAATGATCATGGAAAGTTGCATGAAACTCCTTTAATGAATACATTATAGAGGGAGATAAATATGTGTACCAATCATGAGCATACCCTTATAATGATTACATGAACATATTCATGCAAAATATCCCATTGATGCAAAAGTTTATGAAACTTAAGAAAATGTTCATTTGGATGATCATATTTACTCTTTTTAAATCTAGGAAGGCAGTCTCCCCATTCATCTATAGTAGGAAAAACATTTATAAAACCAGGAACAACAAAGAAATCAAATGGTTCAAACCTTCGAGATAAAATAATGACCATTCGAGTGTTGATTAAGGTTAGTTGTCATTGATGTCAACCCTTGAAGAAAGCTTGATAACACAAAGGTTTGGGTAATGGACCCAAGTTTGTTTGATGTAAAGATGAACCATTATTTTATTTTCATGGTTGATAAGAAGTACATATGGATGAACTCCAAAGTGGTCTCCTTATGGTGAAATCCCTCACGGGAAGACACTTTGTGGATTGAGTTATCCTAGAAGTATGGCTAGAGAACCCATGATTATTTATGGAATAATGAGATGAAGGTTAGTGAATTTTTCTGTGAGACTATCCTATATGGATATTTCTTGTCACGCCATTTCCGGTGGTATGTAAAATGTCACATAAATCCTCACGGTTAGAGAGTTATGGCCATGAGAAGTTGGAGAACCCATGTTTGCGTAATGGACCCAAGTTTGTTTGATGGATAATGGTATGAGTTTTGATATATTTTAAGGTAATACTATTCTATATGGATGGTATATGTCATTCCATTTCTGGTGGTATGTGGAACGTCACATAATGCCTCACGATTTGAGAGTTATGGCCTTACAAAGTTGGAGGACCCTCTTATGTCATCTAGAAGCCCCAAAAGGTCAAAGTAGCCAAAGTGGTTTAAGAGATTTTAGAAGGTAAATAATAAAGTGAAGTGATGATTTTACTATAATTCAAAGTGAATAAAAAATAAATTATTTAAATAATAAATTTAATGGAGAAATTAGAAGTGGGTTAACCCTAAAATAAGGAAAGTGGGCAAAGTGGCCTAGAAGATGTTTTTAAGGAAGCTACTTGGAGAGTATAAATAAGAGGCAAGGCTATCGCATTTAAGACACACTTGAAAATATTGAATACCTATAGGTGTCTGAGGTAACCTAATGATATCTAAGCCAAATTTCTGAGGGAAGGTGAAGAAAAAAAGGTCGGAATTCAAGGAAGAATAAAGTCTTTTGATGATGCTTTGTAAGGTATGTTAGTTACACGTCATCTCACTATTTTCGCAATAATGTTTTTTCTAGAATGATTCAGACCATGAAATTTCTATTCCATTGAGGAAACATATCCAAGTATATTTGGTAAAAACTTAATCTTGTGAGTCATTGTATTTTTGTATTTACACTCCGTGGAAAATAGGGTTTGTTGCTAGTCTCGAAACTAGTCAAAAACAAGTGTTTCAGGTAAAAACGTCATAACTTCTTCATGACAGATCCAAATTCAATAAGAATAAATTTATTTTTTAGAGTACAATATTTATTATTCTGTGTAACATTTTTAGATCTATTCAACAAATATTCCGTGTGGGGCACGCTCTACAATGTCTCTCTCTAGAATAAGACAAAATTCAACAAGGTATGTCATTTTTGCTATAAATCCTTTTCTGAAAGGTTACAAGTAGTGAAACTTGGAGGAATTGCATAAAACACACTGGAGAACATTGTGTATCAGTTTCATATCTTTATTCATTACAGGTACAAAGTTATGATTATTTCAAGTTAGGGTTGTTGACTAATCCAAAACTAGTCATGTGAGACTAAAGAAAAGTTTGATGAAAATGCTAGTCTTTTGTTATTAAAGTTAAGGAAGGTTTGAAGGTATGTAATAATATACACTAGTTTTGTTACAGAGTTACAAATCATATTTGGATGATTAAATTGATGAGGGATTTTGTTTGAGGTACAAGTTGGGTACATGGTTGAGACAAGTAGTTGATGAGTCGACACATACATGAGGTGTATAGTTGATGATGTTGGTACATATTGATGAGTACTTGACACATGATTGGTACATACGTGGTGCATGGTTTGTGCACTTGTTTATGGTACAGGCTAGTGCATGGTTGATGCACTTGTTTATGGTACAGGTTGATGCATGGTTAAACTTTATTGGTATAATTTTACAGCGGTATATCTCACAGTGATAGTGTGAAAGTGGTTCCATCATTCTACTTATACTTTAGGGTGGTTGGATAGGGAAATGATAGGTGGTTGTAGTCGGAGAACATAGGGGTTTGTAGCCTCCTTCCGGTTGTATCCATAGAATTAGGGAGTTGGAGCTTCCCTCGGGTTGTAGCCTAAGAAACTAGGGGGTTGGAGCCTCCTTCCAATTGCAGCTGGAAAACAAAGGATGTTGGTGCTTCCAATGAATGTAATTCTTCAATACATATAAGAAAAAACATTATGTGGTTTTCTCCCAATTTGGGTTTCCACATAAAACATTGGTGTATTGTGTATGGGTGTGATTGTTCATTTCTTATTTCTCATTATTGGATAATAATTCTACATTGATATAACACTTGGATTATTTGGAGAAAAAGGATTATAATTATGCTATTACTGATTCACCCCCCCTCTCAGTAATCCAACAATTGGTATTAGAGTAGTTTCCTTCAGAAATCAGTTTAGCCACTTAAAGGTAGATCATGAAGAGTACCAACTTGTATAAAAATGGAATACCATAGTTTGATGGACATAASTATGATTTTTGGAGCATAAGGATGAAGACATATATACAGGCACATGGATTTCAAGTTTGGMAATCAATTGTAGATGGATACACAACACCGGTAGTTCCACCAAAAAATGACAAAGAAGTGAAACTCAGTGAGAATAATTCCAAAGCCAAAAATGCACTTCTGAATGGTCTCAGTGATACGGTATTCACTAAAGTTGCACATTGTAAATCTGCTAAAGAGATTTTGGACAAGATTCAAAATATTTATGAAGGAGATACAAAATTCAAAGAAGCAAAGCTTCAAACTTACAAAGGTCAGTTCGAACAACTAAAAATGAAGGAAGATGAGAATATTGCAGCCTACTTCTTACGAGTCGATGAAATAGTGAATGCAATCATAGGATTGGGAGAAGAAATCGAAGAATCTATAATTGTTCAAAGGGTACTAAGATCTCTTCATATGATATTTAACCCTAATATATCAACACTAGAAGAAATATCAGATCTAAACTCAATAAGCATGGACGAACTGCATGGAAGTTTCACAGCATATGAAATGAGAACTGAACAAAAAATCTAGATGTAAAAGAAGAAGCCTTCAAAGCATCCAAAAGATCAAAGAAAAAGAAAAAGAAACAAGAATAATATAGAAGCAATACTGACGTCTTAGAAGATGATGAAGAAGTGGCCAACTTCGTCAAAAGACAGAACAAGGGAACCAACTGTAGGTATAGAGGTAAGCTTCCTTTAATTTTTTTTAATTGTGATGGTATTGGTCATTTTGCTAAGAAATGTCCTCATAAGAAAAAGAGAAATGATGAAGGTTACTCAAAAGGAAAACACTCATATAAAGGTAGAAGAACTACAAAGAAAGTTTTCAAGAAAATATTATGCAACAAAGAAGACATCTCATCATCAGATGAAGATGAAGTCAATGACAGTGATACATGAAGAGTTCTATTCATGGCAGTAAACTACTCTAAAAAAGACGACTCTGAAGAAGAATATGAAGAAGTCAAAGAAGAAATTGAAGAGGCAGAAGTTGAATATCAAGAAGAATTAATGTGTGCCATAGAGGTTATTAGAAGAGAAAATAAGAAAAATAAGAAACTACAAGCAGAACTAGACAAGAAAAAAGACACTCGAGAACTGGAACAAATGATCAAAAAATTGAAGGTTCAAATAGAAGAAGATAAAAGAATTGAAGAAGAAATCAAATAAAATCTATAAGAAAAGGATAGGATCATTGGAAACTTGGAGGCAGATATTGTCACACTAACAAAGGATATTCAAAAGAAAAACATGTAGAATAGCTCAAAAGTTTTGGATGACATTATCAACAATAAAAAATCTCATCTTGACAAGACCGGACTTGGATACAATTAGATAGAAAAGGGATCAAGCTCCAAAACAACATAGCAAGAAACATATCCAAAAGGCTATAAAGAAACAATCAAAGGGGATATAAGGATACACAAGGAACATTGTAGGGATACTCCTCCACCGAGAAGAGTCAGATTTCAAAATCAACAACCAATATATAGGCTTCAAGAAGAAGAAGGATTCATAAGAGAACCTCCCTTCAGAAGATCCTCAACTCCCAGGTATCAAGCTATATTTTTTGGTTTATGTTATGCATGTAATAATTTTGGATGTAAATATGTGAATTGCAGAGCTAACAACAGGAGCGATAACAACTTTGAGAGTCATACACAAAGGGTATATTCAAGAATACCTATTGAAACACATAAAAGAAGTTACGACAGGTTTGACTATTTGAGCACTGAAGTGGAATGCTACAAATGTAACAATTTTGGACATGTGGCCAAATATTGTAGAATGACAGTCCTTCCTAAAGAACCTCAATAGAATAAAAACAGTCACAGAAAGGAACCTCAAAAAATGACATGCATAAGAAAGCAAGTTCAGTATACCAATGAAAAATGCACAATCGCTCTACAAGATAAGCAGAAGAAACGTGATTGGTATGTTGACAATGGATGTTCAAAACACATTACAGGTGATAGAGACAAATTTCTTACATTACGAAAGGAAAGAGATGGATCAGTCAACTTCAGAAATGATGATTCAGCCAAAATCATTGGAAAAGGCATCGTCCGAATTGGGAACAAGAATGAAAAGGAAGAAAATTTTCTACTAGTAGAAGATATGAAACATAATCTTCTAAGTGTGAGTCAAATGTGTGACCAAGGTCATAAAGGTACTTTCAATTCACAAAAGTGTGAGATAAGAAAAGAAAGTTCAGGGAAATTGGTCGCTACAGCTACAAGAACCTCAAGCAACATATATGTGTTAAGTGAAATTTGAAATGAAAAGTTTTGTCTAGGAAAGGAAGATGAAAGTTGGCTATGGCATAGAAGAATGGGTCACATACATTTTGATAAGCTTGTCAAAGTCAACAAAAGAGAAGTAGTCAGAGAAATTCCCTAGATCACGAAACCAACCAACACTTTATGCAGGCATTGTCAATAAGGAAAGAAAACAAAGACCAGGTTCAAATCAAAGGAATATTCAATGACAAGACCACTGGAAATTGTGCATATTGATCTAGTTGGACCAACTAGAAAAAAGGTCTTAAAAGGTGAGAAATATTTTATGTTATTAGTTGATGATTATACAATAATGACTGCAATTTTATTTCTCAAGAATAAGTCGGAAGCTTTTGAAAAATTCAATTTCTACAAGGAAAATGTTGAAAATGAAATGGATTCAAAAATCAAATGATTGAGATCTGATAATGGAGGAGAGTTCACCTCAAAGGAATTTATGGACTACTGCAGCAATCATGGAATAAAAAGGCAATTGTCTGTTGCTAGGAAACCTCAATAGAATGGAGTTGTTGAAAGAAATAGCAGGACAATATAGGAAATGGCTCGAAAAATTCTAATAGTTTCAAAATTGACAGATATTGTTTGGACATAGGAAGTGCATACAATAGTTCACATTCAAAACAGAGTAATGCTAAAAAACAACACTGAAAAAACTCCTTACGAACTATGGATAGGAAGACCACCAAATGTAAAGCACTTCATATTTTTTGGAAGCAAATGTTATATCAAAATAGAAGATGGTGGAATGGGAAAGTTTGAATCTCGCGTGCACAAAGGAGTACTTGTTGGTTACTAAAGTACAAGGAAAGAATACAAGTGTTACAATCTAATATTGAACAAAGTTGTGGAAATAATCAACATGACAATTGATGAAACAGGCAGACCAAAATCAAAGGAAGAAGAAAATGAGTCAATTAAACAACCCTTAGAAGAAGAAACATAAGATGAAAAATAAGTAGAAAATGAAGATGAAGAGAATTCGACAGAAGCAGAAGAGGAATTTCAACAAGTGCTTCCAAAGACACCTAGTAGAAGAGTACAGAAGAATCATCCTTCAGAACAGATTATATGCAGGAGTTGAGACTAGAAGAAGAATTTGTTCACTAGAACAAACACACCTAGCACTCCCATCTACAATTGAACCAAACTGTTTTGAAGAAGCCAACAAGGAAGAGTTTTGGAAAAAGGTTGTGGATGAAGAATTAGATCAAATAGAGAAAAATTACACTTGGAGACTGGTTCCAAGACCAAAGAATAAGAATGTGATCGACACAAAGTGGGTCTTTGGGAATAAATTGAATGAAGATGGATAGGTTACAAGGAACAAAGCTAGAATGGTATTTAAAGGATATGCATAGGTTGAAGGAATCGACTTTGAAGAGACATTTTCCCCAGTTTCCAGAATGGAAGAAATCCATTTTCTTTTATCTTATGCATGCTCCAAAAATATTAAAATGTATGAAATGGACGTAAAATTATCTTTTCTGAATGGGGAACTTGAAGAAAAAGTCTACGTTGAACAACCAGAAGGATTTCAGTTGTCAAAGAACACAGATTATGTGTGTAAACTAAAGAAGACCTTGTATGGTCTAAAATAGGCTCCTAGAGCATGGTACTCTAGACTGGATAAGTATCTGCAATAGGTAGGGTTCAGAAAATGAATTGTAGACAACAACCTCTACATCAAGGTAAGTCAAGGTAATATTTTATTAATTGAAGTTTATGTTGATGATATTATTTTTGGTAGTGACGATGATAGGTTAAGCCAGAAATTTGTAAAAGATATGCAGAATGACTTTGAAATGTCATTACTTGGAGAACTATCATTCTTTTTGGGACTTCAGATACATCAAAGAAACCAAGGAATTTTTATTTCTCAAACCAAGTATATCAGAGAAATGTTGAAGAGGTTAGTAATGGAAGATTTCAAACCAGTTATCACACCCATGCAAACCAATTGCAAGTTGAGTAAATATGATGATTCAAAGTCTACAGATCAGAAACAATATAGGTCAATGATTGGTAGCCTACTATATGTGACATCTACTAGACCAGATGTAATCTAGGTAGTCAGACAAGTTGCACAATTTCAAGCAACACCAAAGGAATCACATGTATTAGCAGTAAAGAGGATTTTCAGATATTTCAAAGGAACATAAGAGTTTGGATTATGGTATCCAAAAGGAAAGGATCTATCACTTGTTGCCTATATAGATGCAAATTGGGAAGGTTGTATTGATGACCAACGAAGCACCAGTGGAACAAAATTTTACTTGGGTGAGTGTTTAGTATCATGTATAAGAAATAAACAATCATCAGTATCCTTATCTACAGCTGAGGTGGAGTATATTGTGGCAGCATCATGTTGTACATAGGTTCTTTGGATGAAACAAAATCTGACAGATATACAGGTTGAATATGATGAGCCCATTCCAATATATTTTGATAATACAAGCACCATCAATATATAAAATAACTTGGTGATTCACTCCAAGATGAAGCACTTTCCAATCAAGTATAACTTTCTACGGGAGAAGGTTGCAGAAAACAACATCAGAGTTGAGTATGTGGGCACAAAAGAACAAGTGGAAGACATATTTACAAAACCAATTCCAAGGGAATCTTTTGAATATATTCGCCAGAGACTTGGAGTTATTTATACTCCAAAATGAATATTTTTTGAATTCTTATCTTATATGTCTTATATGTACACGAGGAAGCACCATAAGAGGATAGTTCAGTCAAGGGGAGAAACCCCAGATGGAAAGATACCTTTGCCATTGATGACAAAGGGGGGGAGATTTATCAGATGCAGAGGATAGAGGCATGGTCCTAGGGGGAGCATGAGATAGAGGAATGGTTCCAGGGGGAGCATGAGTGATGTGATTTCAGTATTTCATCAGAGTGTTTCCATCAATTCCAAAGGGGGAGATTGTTGATTAAGTTTAGTTGTCATTGATAACAAAAAGGTTTGGGTAACAGACCCAAGTTTGTTTGATGTAAATATGAATCACTATTGTCTTGTCATAGTTTATAAGAAGTATAGATGGATGAACTCCAAAGTGGTCCCCCTATGGTGAAATCCCTCATGGGAAGACGCTTTGCAGATTGAGTTATCCTAGAAGTATGGTTAGAGAACCCATGCTTATTCGTGGAATAATGAGATGAAGGTTAGTGAATTTGTCAGTGAAAATATCCTAGATGGATAGTACTTGTCACACCATTTTTGGTGGTATGTGGAACGTCACATAACTCCTCACGATTAGAGAGTTATGGCCATGAGAAGTTGGAGAACCCAGGGTTGGGTAATGGACCCAAGTTTGTTTGATGGATAATGGTATGAGTTTTGATATATTTTCAGGTAATACTATTATATATGGATGGTATATGTCATTCCATTTCTTTTGGTATGTGGAATGTCACATAAATTCTCACGGTTTGAGAGTTATGGCCTTACAAAGTTGGAGGACCCTTTTATCTCATCTAGAAGCCCCAAAATGTCAAAGTAGTCAAAGTGGTTCAAGATATTTCAGAAGATAAATAACAAAGTGAAGTGATGAGTGTACTATAATTCAAATTGAATATAAAATAAATTATTTAATTAATAAATTTAATTGAGAAATTAGAAGTGGGTTAACCATAAAATAAGGAAAGTGGGCAAAGTGACCTAGAAGATGTTTTTAGGGAAGCTACTTGGAGAGTATAAATAAGAGGAAAGACTCTCTCATTTAAGACACACTTGAGAATATTTAATGCCTATAGGTGTCTGAGGTAACCAAATGATATCTAAGCCTAATTTTTGAGGGAAGGTGAAGAAAATAAGGCCGAAATTCAAGGAAGGATAAATTCTTTTGATGATGCTTTCTAAGGTATGTTATTTACAGGTCATCTCACCATTTTCGCAATAACCTTTTTCCTAGAATGATTCAGAATGTGAAATTTCTATTACATTGAGGAAACATATCCAAGTATCTTTGGTAAAAAATTCATCTTGTGGGTCGTTGTATTTTTGTATTTACACTCCGTAGAAAATAGGGTTTGTGGCTAGTCCTGAAACTAGTCAAAAACAAGTGTTTCGGGTAAAATGTCATAACTGCTTCATAACAGATCCAAATTCAGTAAGAATTTATTTTTTATTTAGAGTACAATATTTAGTATTATTTTTAACAGTTTCAGATCGATTCAAGAAATATTTTTTGTGGGGCATGCTCTACAAGGTTTCTCTCTAGAATAATCCATAATTCAGCAAGGTATGCCAGTTTTTCTATAAATCCTTTTTCTGAGAGGTTCCAAGTACTGACACCTAGAGGAATTGCATAAAACACACTAAAGAACATTTTGTATCATTTTTAGATCCATATTCACTACAGACACAAAGTTATGGTTATTTCAAGTTAGGGTTGTTGACTAATCCAAAACTAGTCATGTGAGACTAAAGAAAATTTGATGAAAATGCTAGTCTCTTGTTGTTAAAGTTAAGGAAGGTTTGCAGGTATGTGATCATATACACAAGGTTTATTACAGAGTTACAAATCATATTTGTATGATTAAATTGATGAGGTCTTTTGGTTGAGGTACAAGTTGGGTACATGGTTGAGACAAGTAGTTGATGAGTTGGCACATACATGAGGTGTATAATTGATGATGTTGGTACATATTGATGAGTCATAGTTGATGAGTACTTGACACATTATTGGTACATACTTGGTTCATGGTTGATGCACTTGTTTATGGTACAGGTTGGTGCATGGTTGATGCACTTGTTTATGGTACAAGTTGATTATAGGTTGAGGTACAGGTTGATGCATGGTTCAGGTTTATTGGTACATGTTTACATTGGTATATCTCACAGTAATAGTGTGACAGTGGTTCCATCATTCTACTTCTACTTCAAGGCGGTTGGACGGGGCAAGGAGAGGTGGTTGTAGCCACCTTCCGGTTGTAGCTGGAGAACATAGGGGGTTGTAGCGTCCTTCTGGTTATAGCTAGAGAATTGGGGAGTCGGAGCTTCCCTTAGGTTGTAGTCTGAGAAAATAGGGGGTTGGAGCCTCCTTCCAGTTGCAGCTGGAAAACAAAGGAAGCTGGTGCTTCCAATGAATGTAATTCTTCAATACATATAAGAAAAAACATTCAATGGTTTTCTCTTGATTTGGGTTTCCACGTAAAACAATGGTGTACTATGTATGTGTGTGATTGTTCATTTCTTATTGCTATTTATTGGATAATAATTCTACATTGATATAACACTTGGATTATTTGGAGAAAAATGATTATAATTACGCTATTACTGATTCACCCCCCCTCTTGGTAATCCAACATCAAGTATCTGGCATCTTGAAACTGTGGAGCCGCCATTGGATTATTCAATCATGGATTTGCTATGTGAATAATATGTGGTTTATGTTTAGTGCCTAATCCTTGTTCACCATCAAGAATTAGAACTGATCATTGTCATTCTCCTAGGGAAATATTTCTTCATTAATCCATTCCCCGACAATGACGCCAAAAGATGTTATGCCTAAATTTTGCACTAGACTACTATGGCACAAGAGCCAGGGCACCTAACTTATTGAAATGATTTTTGTAGGTCAATATTGGTTTAAATGTTTTTTTAAAGATCAAATAATATTAATAATATGAAAGATAATAGATCTAATTATACCCTTAATATCAAATTATCAACAACATTTCACTTGGTCAAAGGAATTCACACTCACAGGTCAGATAAATAGGAAAACTAGAAAAAATACAAGACACAAGCTAACAATCTTTTTACTTGCTTAAAGAATATTTTCAGGTTCAAAATAATATTTCAAAATGTAAAACAAGTATTTGAATGCAATCCTTCAAACATATAATTTAACGATAGAATTTTCACTGAAAATATGAAAAAGGAAGAAATTAATTATTTGCAAAAACCTCAATTGCATTCAAATAAGATAGATAAAAATGAGAGACATAGGTTAAACAATTTAACCATCGAAATGCTTGATTTATTGATTATAAAATGTTGCAGGATTTTAAGCTCCTTACAAATTTTAGATCTATATATTTCTTTCAAATTTCACCAAAACTGAACAATGCTTCCTTCTCTAAGGAAGCTCCACCCCCCCTCATTCCATTTGTTTTACAATATATAAATTTATCATTACAAATATCATATACACAATAGGTGGATTTACAACCAACTAATGAATATGTGGATATTTCTCACATCTAATTCCCCAAATCAAATCTATGAGGTAGCTGCCAAATATTATGTTTACTGGGTATTTTTAGGAAACCAAATTGTCGAATTTATGGAAAAATCGGCCTTAAATATCCACCTGTAGCTTCCCAATGGTTCACATTTTCGAGAAACGACCCAAGTGGAACTCAAATAACACTATTATGCAAGTGTTTTTTTGATGGATTTTCCAAATTCCTCACCATTTGCTCGAAAAATGCGTGCAAAGTTGACTGCAAAAAAATCACCTACAGGTTTTTCTTTAGCACATTTAACAGTTTTCAAAACAAGGGTGCTGCAAAAACAATTTCCTTTCTATAGCGCGAGTTAAAACTGATAAAAAATACACTTGTTAACAAGATCACCATTCTGATAAGACAAGGTCTAATTTTGAAGCTTAGGAATGATTGCAGAAAGTACCCAGTTGCACAATACACATGTATGATTGAAATGTGTTGTCAGAACTTACAGTTTTTTTTGCAGCGCATTATTTGGCAATAGTGTTATTTTAGCACTACAAAAACAACATTATTTTTGTAGCGAATGCATTTTTTACCTTAAAACTTAGGAAAGATTCACACATTAGGAAATTAAATCAAACCATGTCTGATGTGACCAACTAAAACTTATGCAATCACTTCTTAACATACCTTATAAGAAACAATGAAATTAAATTAAAGAAAAGGAAACCAAACGAAATAGTGAATGGAACACATGAAATATAAATAAAAAAAAAGTAAATATTAATATGTAGAAGGCTTATGGGTGGGTAGGGTAGGATTAGGGATGGAGGAGAAGTCATGCATGTAGGTTTAGGTACTAACACTTACTAACTTCATAGTTTTTCAACCCAAGTCTCAATCCAACATGTATCCTCTAATTTTTGGAAGTGCTTGGTTGGCCATAACAAATGCATACATTGGTTGTAGAGTAGAAAATATGACTATAACTGATGGCCTATCCCAGAAGAAAATTGGTCTTGATCCTGTTACCCAACCTTTGATAACATAAAATATTACTATGTGGCTAGAATAAGAAGAATACTTGGCACACGCAACTTCCTATCCCATCTACACAATCAACACATCCTTGAATAACAATACAATTGATGAGGACACTTTCCTTGAAACTTTTCTGCAAAATCAATATACAACTGATGTGAAAATAGAGGAGATAAATGATGATAATAGATCTAAAATTTCTACTGAAAACAATAGGGAGTTATGGACATATTAATTCACTGTTGAGATAGAATATCCAACTGTCAAAACCATAGACACCATCCCTACAAAAACACTCAAAATTAGTAATAAACTTACTAATAAGAAAGAACAAAATCTATTAGATGTGTTGAAAAGGAATGTTTAAGATTTTTCATGGGATTATAAAGAAACAAAATACAACCATCCTTATGTTATTACTCACCATATTTACATCAAGGAGGACCGAAAACTTGTTAGGCAACCCCAAATAAGGATGAACCCTGCAATGAAAAACATAGTTAGACAAGAACTCCAAAAGTTGTTAGATGTTGGGTTCTTATATCCAGTGTCATACAGTGAATGGGTCTCTCCTCTAGGTATTGTTCCAAAGAAGAGTGAGAAATGGAGGATACGTGTATATTACTGAGAGTTAAACAAGGCTACCAAAAAAGCCCATTTCCCCTTACCCTTTATTGATCATGACCAATTAAGTGTTAATCCATATATCAATATCTACTAGTATCGAGGAGAATGTGAGCTTTCATATCACTTTATGTCTAGAACATATCATGACCATTGGATTACATTACTTTAAATTCATACTAAAGAAACACACATTTAGCTAAAGACATGTTAGACCAAGTTGATCTTAACTAATTCCTAAGTTTCTAAATAATATTCATAAGAGATACTACTAATGAAAATAATTATGTTTGTTTTGAAAAACTACTCTAATGTATATTGTATCACACATCTTTACAAGGAGAAAATATGTAATCATATGTCCTAAGAATACACAATGAAAAGTGTAGAGGTTAAAGTTTCTCCAAGGATGGAGATAATTTCAAATGGGGGTGAGTGAACATGACTAATCATGTGACAAATCAATATATATAAATTACATTTGGATATTTAGACACTTAGGAGTTAGTTATTATCAAGTCGGTCTAATGTGTCTGTAGGTAAAAGTGTGTTTCTTTAGTATGGATTTGTAGTTATGTAATCCATAGGATCACTTTGTGTCTAGAACATATCATCACACATAACTACAAATGCATACTAAATAAACCCACATTTACCTAAATACAAATTAAACCAAGTTGATCTTAACTGACTCCTAAGCATGTAAATATCCTAACATCCCCCCCTAAGAACAACTTGGGGTAGGGTTGAAGGATGTACAAAGGTGAAACAATAGGATAAGGAAGGAGGAATTAGAGCCTATCTTTCCTTAATGATAGCTTCCTAAACTCCTAACATAGATCAAAGTTTGGAACTTTTTTATTTTGTAAGAGTATTTGTGAAAATGTCTACAACTTGATAATTTGTTGATCCAGGTGGATATCAACGACCACCCACCTATTCCACTGGATCAAAACACATTTTTCCACCTTGCGATTTTTTCTACTGTTTTTGGGTCCTCAACTTTCGGGGTCGTTTTGAGGCCCTAAATGACATTTTTTTGGATCGGAAATTCCAAGCACATAATGAAAGAAAAATTCTAGGATGAACATAATGTGTTCTCCTCAACTAGATCTTTCCAATGATGTATCGATCACTCCAAACAAAGATCGTATGAAAAAGTTATGCACTTGTGAAGTTGATGTATCAACTACCCCATGTAACATCCCGCTCTTGCGCACACTGAGCAAACTTATTCTTTGAGGAAATTTTCTTGCAAGTGATCTGAGTTATTATACTATTGGTCAT
Source organism: Picea engelmannii (assembly GCA_009831015.1). NCBI lineage: Eukaryota > Viridiplantae > Streptophyta > Pinopsida > Pinales > Pinaceae > Picea > Picea engelmannii. The sequence goes on from ML776663.1 coordinate 1,353,351, forward strand.
TTTGATTATGATTATGAGATATTATGGATTTGATGATATGTTATTTTGTTGTATTTACATAGACAAGTGTTATTGATTGGATTCTCCTGAGTGTGCAGGACTCTGGACATTGAGGATGCAGAGGCATCAACGAAACCCCTTAGACTCTGGATCGAGTCAAGGAGTGGACTATTGGGGTTTGAATGTTATTGATTTGACATATGTACAGATGATTAGATGTTACGATGATTGATTATTATTGTTGACATGATTCATTGATGGATGTAGGCTGATGATAGCTTGTCGACCAGAATCACATACAGAGTAGAGGGGTCATGCACGAAAACTAGAGACATTGAGGGAGAGGTGTGGCAACAACCTTGCCACAACCTACTAGCACTCTCATTGTGGCTTGAACTGTAAGTTAACGATTACCTAGTTCGAGAATACGCACGATGTAGTGAGAGAAGACTGTGACAATTTCTCACGATGATTCTAAGGGGCACGCAATAAGGTAGGAGAATTATTCCCCTCAGTATCCCACCGGAGTATTGACTCCAGGGGTTTGACATCTACCAAATTTAGTCAAGAGGTGAGTGGCACCCTTGGAGCACGTAGTGCATCTTGGAGGACATGTCGTGCAAAGAAAATAGAAAGAGGCGAGTGGCACCCTTGGAGCACATAGTGCATCTTGAAGGACATGTCGTACAAATAAAATGGAAAGAGGCGAGTGACACCCTTGGAGCATATAGTGCGTCCTGAAGGGCACGTTGTGATTTCAACTAGTAAGTGAATAAACCTAGTTCTTACAAAACTATGCCTCCTTAGGACCTAGATGACCTTAAAATGAATGATGTGATAAGTAAAGTTTAAAAAACATTTTTTCCTAATAAAAAAAATGTCGCCCAACCTAGTGAAATTAAAACCTAGGTCTAAGTAGAGCATGTGGTTAAAATGTTTTTTTATAAAACAACATGTAACAAGAAGGGGGGAAAGAAATTCAAACTTATTTATTAAAGTCAAAATTATAATGGAGGATTAAATTTTTAAAAAGGCGGTAATGGTTGTTTTTATCTACATTTGCTAATTTAATTTTTAGTTAAAAATAAAAGAGGGTAAATGGTTGTTTTTATCTACACTTGCTAAATTAATTTTTAATTAAAAAGGAAAAATGGTAAATGGTTGTTTTTCTACACTTGCTGAATTGATTTTTTTAGTTAAGAAGGAAAAAGGGGGAAACATAAAAGAAATAGGAAACCTAAAGAAAAAGGGAAACTTAAAGAAAAGGGGAAACGTAAAGAAAAAGCCAAATGTCTAACTTAGTAAGGAATATTGCTTTTGGAACTTTCTAATTATGAACTCAATTAGGAATTAAGCAAGGTGTAAGTCATTTAAGAATTGTAAGGGAATTTTGGGACACTGAGGAGCATTTTTAGGAATGCTCTTAGGTGGATGAGGGAAATAGGAACATTTAATTAATTAATAAAATTGATTTTTGGTGCAACTAGGGGATCGGGCGACATGTGTACGGGGGAGCATTTTCAAAATTAATTAAATGAAAAAGGAAGTTAATGAAAATTTGGGAAACTAATTACTTAAAACATCTATAACAAAGATGGTGGAGGAGGAGTATGGATCTCATCATTTTGCGTAACGTTACGCTGCTGAAATTTTATGTTGACTAAAATTTCTCTTGTGGGAGTTGGGATACCCAACTCGGGTAACGAGTGGTAGCTCGACCTTGCAAGACTAGTTGGGTGCTAGCATTCTCTAGTATCATGTACATGGACCCTTTGTGGCTTGGGGGGCTTAGGGGAAATAAGAGTACCCATAGCATTGGTTGGGAGGTACTGGTGAGGTCACATCGATTGGCAAGTGGGAGCTTGACAGAGCATACATGGGACAATGACTTCAGAGCATTCACATTTGGCTATGGTATGCATGTGTATATTTGTATTGAATGGTAGTTTAAATATTTTTCTTGTGCCTTCAGTAATGTAATTCTAATAAGTTAAGGTTTATGTTTAATCAGTGTAACACTATCCAAAGATTTCATTTTTATCTTTCAACAAATTGTCTTGATAAGCCCAACATTTTATGATCAGAGAACTTGAATTCATCCCAACCTTATGCTCGTTGTATTTTGAATTGATTACCCATGGCGAACCCAAAATTTGATTACAATGACTTCTCTTCTTTTGGTTTTATTGATTTAATACAAAGAAAAATTGAGATTTTATCTTTTGTCTCATATCCTTTAAGTTATTAGTCTGTGCCTGAGAAGTCGACCAGTAGCCTAATCAACTATCTTCAATCTGATGTTTAAGACTGATATTTAAATGCCCTACTTTCCTGTGCATGGATAGTAAGTGAAGGATAAATTTTCTCCTAGCTATCTATCCCTTACTTATCTCCGCATTTTTCTCTTATGATTAATCTTTGATCTCTGCGTTTTTATTTTATGCATAGTCCCTGCATCCTTCCCATAATTTTATCTCTGTGTTTTTCATTTATTCATTGTTGAATGATTATCTCTGCATTGAATGGTTAATATTCGAAGGATTAATCTCTGATTCCTTGGCTCCTGGCAAAAAGGGGAAAATTCATTTTTCCTGGCACTTTACCCAACATTCACACCACGTTTTTGTTGGTGTTTTACACAACCTTTTGACCCAGTTTTTACACAACATTTTGGTTTGGATTTTATTGTTCCTTAGTCACAGATCTTAGTGTTATTACACAATGAAATTATATTTATTAGAAAGTAGTATCATATATTCAATTAAATTGTGAATGGAAAATAAATTTAATATATATTGACAGTGATTTGTATATATCGTGTAACTGCGAATTTTATATATTTTATAGACACCAATTTTATATATTTTATGGACAACATGTATTTGATTTTATATGTTTTATGGACAACATATATTCGATTTTATATATTTTATGCACAACGATTTTATATATTCGATTTTATGGACAACGATTTTATATATTTAATAGACAACAATGTCATGTGCATGGATGATTTTAAGGATGGAAATTTATTTTAAAATGTAGAAACCTTGGTGAATCTTACTAATTCTTCATATGCCAACTATAAATTATTGGCAATATTTTTGTAAAAATATTCAAATTTCTAAGGATTTTATATAGTTTTTATAAAATTTTGGCGATTTTTGAGGTAAAATAATTTTATCCTATAGAATTTGGGCGAATCATTTTTAAAATAGTGAATCTTGGTTTTGGAAAAACCATGGAAAATTAGCCCATGAGAGAAATTTATTCCCGAAAAGCATCTATGCTCATGTGTTAATAGACATCAATATCATGTGTTTAATAAACAAAGATATCATGTATTTAATAGATAGAGATACCACTCATTTAATAGACAGCAATGTCATGAGTTAATAGACAACGATATCATGTATTGAATAGACAACGATCTCATTCATTTAATAGACATCCATAGTGTATAATTAATAGACAGTAATAGTATGTATTTACTAGACAACGATATCATACATTTAATAGACAACAATATTGTATATTTAATAGACAATAATTTTTAAATAGACAACAATTTTTATATTTAATGAACTTTTTGTTTGATAATAATTATTTTTAATGTGTATAGATTGATGTAGTCAAGCGTCAGCATGGAATAACTAGTACTTATAAGAGAATATGCTTCTTACTATGCGAACATGATGTAATTCATCATTACATTCCTCATTACACTACTATTAGTATTGATTATGTTAAGTGCATATATCAGTTGACTTTTTAATGCGAAAAAAAAAAAAATAGTTATTCCATAAATGGTAAAGAAAGATCAGTTTAAGGAATGTATGACTTATGTGGATTCAGGAAATTAATGTGAGGTGTGATTGCTTAAATATTATATTCCTTGGCACCATTAACCATGTTGATGTAGAATTTCTTTGGAATTTAAGGTGATGTATGATTGCTATAGTAGTCATATTTACCTTGCGTCCCGCTAACTTGTCGATTGGGTACTTGGGTATAGTCTTCATGTTTTTGACGATTAATTTAGTCTCCTAGTGTGTTGGATTTTTCCTGGGTTATTGGTATAGATATGTTATGTTGCACCTTGGTTATTGTCATGCCTAATGCCTCGTGATGACATGATTCCTGAAGAGGGGATCATTGCGCACCCCAATTGATAGAAGCGAATGATACCCAAGACAGAGTCATGTGCTTCCCAATGTGGGCGTAATGTTCATTGTATTTGATTTTGGTACTTGTGTTGTAACTCTTGGTTGTGGTTGTTCCTTGTTAATCCCTAAATAGTGGCTCATTAACCCTTAATTAGGGCATATTATATTAGTAATGTTATTTTATTTATGTCATCTTTAGTCCATTAGTTGTAATTATACCTCCTAGTCTCCTATATATACCAAGGAGACATTTTCATTTTGAATCATCTTGTAATTGTACATTTATGTGGGCATAAGGAGGTTGCCCCCTCGAAGAGGATTATTATCTGAGTTTCTCTCTTTTTCAAGGTGTTGAGTACTTATTCTGAGGTTTTTCTATGCTATATTGATATTTGGTTTTTAACATATGGTATTAGAGCTCAAGGTCTTGGGGTTTCACTGCTACATCTAAGACACCTTGGCATTTTCGCTATAAATTGTTTTATACAACATTTCAGAAGGAAATTATTGGAGGATATTTAGTAGATGGATCAAGGCACGTTGGGTTAAAATTTCATCTCCCGAGGCCTTATAATTTCAGAGATACAACCTGTGCAACATAGGGTTCTGGAATCATCTTGAACTGAGTCATTGCAGAATTTTCACTATAAAACACTTTCTATAACGTTTCAGACCCTGAACTCCGAAATGATATTCACATAAATTAGTAAGGTATCTATGGTAAAACTTTTAGCTTCTAGGTCATCTTAAATTTGTATATACACCCTGTGGAAGATAGGGTATCTGACTAGTCCTATTGACTAGTCTCAAGAATATGTTCCAAGTAAAACAATCATAAAGTCTTCCTGGAGTATCCAAATTGAGTGAGACTAGTTTCATTGGATAGTGGAAAGTCTTTAGTATTTTTGGTATGAGTTTCTGAATTTTTTATCATTTATTTTGTGCGGGGCACGCTATACAAGTGAGATCTCCGGGAAAGGCCAAAAATTAGCAAGTTGTGGGGAAGTTACTGTAAATTCTACTTGGCACATCCAATTTTGATCAGACCTGTGGAATTGCAGAGAATAAATATCAGAGAAATACAAAAAATAAAGTCTCATACCCCGAAGGGCCGAAAAGTTGGAGATATAGCAGAAGAAAGATTATCTAGTAGAACCACCTAAAAATCAAGGTTCAAAAGTGATACATGGCCAACATGCCACCCAAAAAGGGAACTTCTACACCAAATAAGCCTCCATAAAATCCTAATTGGACTCTTGATGAAGGTGAATAAATGTGTATGGACATAAATGATTTACAAAAGAAGACAGTAACAAAAGATGAACTACAAGAGATGGAAGCTAAGTTGGAGGCAATAAATACTAAGATGGATTGTTTAAAAGAAGAGATAATGGAAAGATTGGAAAATTTCGTAATAGTGAGGACACCTGAAAGTGAAAATGTATCCCATGAAATTCATGATGAGGAAACAAGGAAGGTGAATCAAGAATGGAGAAACTCTAACTTTGGGTTAAAAACCAACCACGTTCCTAAGATCAATATGTGGAAGTTTGATGGCAAGGACCCTATCACATGGATACTTCAGATGGAGCAATTCTTTGATCTACATAATGTTCCACATACACAAAAGGTACGAATTGCTACTTTATATTTAGAACCCAACCAATTTGTATGGTATAGATGGATTTTTTCTCGTAAATCACTCGTCACTTGGACAATTTTCACAGAAGAAATGATAGCACACTATGGGGATACAAGGAGAAATACCTTCTTTAGCTAATTAATAAATCTCAAGCAAAAGGGTTCAGTTATAGAGCACATTGAGAACTTCCAAAGACTGAATATAAAGGTAACAAATATTCCAAATGAGCACTTGATTGATGTATTCATAGGAACTTTAAGAGATAAAATTCAACACGAGGTTCTCCTTTGGGAACCCAAATCATTGGAGAATGCATTTAGGGTGGCAAGAAATATTGAAAGTAAAAATATGGCTATGGATACTAGAAGGACCAATCCTAACATATATATAGAGAATAATGCTCCTTCTTCTAAAACACCTCAACCAACAAGGTTGACACCTCAACAATTGGAGGAAAGAAAAACAAAAGGTTTATGCGTTAATTGTGAAAGCAAGTATAGTAAGGGACATAAGTGTGGTGCGAATAAATTATTCTACATAGATTGTGAAGAGGAAGAAGAAAAAAAACATGAACAAGAACCATCTCAAGATGAAAACATAGAATCAATTTCGTCTAAATATTTCACTCCCACGATATCATGTAATGGATTAGCTATAATTATCACTCCTCAAACCCTCAAGATCGAAGGATATATCAAAAAGAAAAAGGTAATAGTCCTAATTGATTCTAGCAGTACTCATAATTTCATTCACTATAAATTAGCCAAAGATCTCAATTGCTTTATATATCCATCACCATAGTTTCAAGTAATGATTGTAGATGGAGGAACTATCAATTGCTCAAGAAAATGCAATAATATCAATCTTACTATGGGGGAATATGTAATGAATATTCCAATGATTCCTATACCCATGGGTGGTGTTGATGTTGTACTAGGAATCTAATGGTTACAATTATTAGGAACAGTGGCTTTTAATTTTCAATAACTTTTCATGAAATTTTCATTGGAAGGAAAATAAATTGAGCTAAGAGGTATCACAAGGAAACCCAGTAAGGTGATAAGCTCTAATGGCATGACAAAATTATTGAAAAATGGGAATAAAGGTGTTATTGCACAACTATGCTCACTAGATGTTCCAACTTCTAAGCCATCTTTTCCTCTATATATCCAAGGGATCATTGATAAGAATTCCAAAGTATTTGAAGATATTCCCAAAGGACTTCCACCCACTCGAAATCATGATCATGATATTCACCTAATTCCTGGCAATGTTCCTCCTAACATCATCCCATACAGATACTGTTATGCCCAGAAGATTGAAATTGAGTGCATGGTTGAAGAAATGTTAAAGGTTGGCATTATTAGACCTAGCCAAAGTTCTTACTCTACACCGATGGTAATGCTATTCAAGAAATATGGCTCATGGTGTATGTGTCCAGATTATAGAGATCTCAACAAGATCACTATTAAAGATAAGTTTCCCATTCCTGTCATTGATGAATTGTTAGATGAACTACATGGAGAAATCTATTTCACAAAGTTGGATCTTCGTTCAGGGTATCATTATATTAGAATGAAGGAAGAAGATATCCCAAAAACAACATTTCGAACTCATGAAGGCCATTATGAATTTTTGGTCATGCCTTTTGGCCTTACAAACGCACCTTCCACATTCCAAGGGTTGATGAATTCCATTTTCAATCCCTTCCTTCGAAAATTTGTGTTAGTATTTTTTGATGATGTACTAATATATAGCAAGTCTTGGGAGGATCATGTGTGACATGTTGACAAGGTGCTACAACTACTAAAGGAGAAAAAACTATATGATAAAACCATCCAAATGTTTCTTTGGACTGAAGGAGGTAGAGTATTTGGGTCATATTGTCTCTCATGAAGGTGTCAAGGTAGACCCTAACAAGATTAAGGCCATGATGGACTGGCCGATTCCAAAAACATTGAAGAATCTTAGAGGATTTTTGGGTTTGACAGGTTACTACTGCAAGTTTGTTTGACACTATGGAAGAATATCATCACCTTTAAAGACACTAACTAAGAAGGATGCATTTTCATGGACTCCAGAGGAAACTAAATATTTTGAACAACTTAAATAGGTGATGTGCAAAGCTCCTATCTTGACCACTCCAGACTTCAAAAAAACCTTTATTTTGGAATGTGATGCCTCAGGAAATGGAATTGGTGTTATCCTAATGCAAGAAGGAAGGCCCCTAGCTTTTGAAAGTTGACCACTCAAGGGAAAGTACTTACACAAACCCATTTATGAGAAGAAAATGATGGAAATACTACATGCATTGAAGAAATGGTGTCCTTACCTAATAGGTAGGTACTTCAAGGTCAAAACAGATCATGATAGTTTTAAATACTTCTTGGAACAAAGACTATCTTCAAAAGAACAACAAAAATGGGTAACCAAGATATTGGGTTATGATTTTGAAATAGTCTATAAAAAAGGGAAGCAAAATGTTGTGGCAGATGCACTCTCAAGGAAGGATGAAGATGTTGAGGCCTTTCTCTGTGTTATCACATTCATCCAACTTGATGGGATAATAGAAGCAAGGGATGAATGGAAGAATGATGAAAAAGTGTGTACTCTGATTCAAAGTTTGCAATAGGATTCCAGTACATCAGATACATTTACATGGAAAAATGATTCACTATGGTACAAAGATTGCTTATATTTATGTAAGAAATCCCAACTCAAACAAAAGGTATTATTGGAATTGCACACCTCTCTAGTAGGAGGGAACTCCATATTTTTAAAAACCTACCATAGGGTCAAGAAGGAATTTTTTTGGGATGGCCTTAAAAATGATGTTGAATTTTTTTTGGTAGAATGTTTGGTTTTCCAAAAAAATAAGGTGGAAACAATTAAGAGCCCAGGTATTTTACAACCATTAGCCATCCCAAGTTAGCTTTGGGAGGAGGTTTCCATGGATTTCATTACAGGGTTACCGAAGTCTAAGGGAAAGAGTGTCATCATGGTGATTGTTGATAGACTGACCAAGTACTCACACTTTTGTGCACTCTCTCATCCCTTCAAATCTAGTACAGTTGCCACCGCATTCATGGAGATAGTTCAAAAGCTACATGGTAGCCCAAAGATTATTGTAAGTGACAGAGATCCCATCTTCACTGGACATTTTCAGACATAATTATTTTCTTGTTTGGGTACTCAATTGGCTCATAGATCATCCTATCATCCTCAATCTAATAGACAAACTGAGATAGTGAACAAATATCTAGAAGGCTACCTTCATTGCTTAGTCTATTATAAACAAACACAGTGGTTCAAACGATTACCCTTGGTAGAATGGTGGTATAACACTTCCTTTCATACTACAACAAAAATGACACCATTTATGGCACTCTATGGATACCACCCTCCTTGCATCACTTCTTCTATAAAAGAAAAATATAAGGTTCAAGCAGTGCAATATCACATCAAGCATCAATGACAAGTTCTCCAAATAATAAAGGACAACCTAACCATGGCACAAAATCATATTAAAAAACAAGCATATCAACATCATAGTGAAAGAAGTTTTGAGGTAGGGAATTGGGTGTTTTTAAGACTACAACCATACAAACAGATGTCCCTCAAGCAAGCTAAGAAGGATAATAAATTATCACCAAAGTACTATGGCCCTTATAAGGTGTTGCAAAAGATTGGTACTATGGCATACAAATTGGAGTTGCCT
>ML776663.1:1377232-1391105 GCA_009831015.1 Picea engelmannii
CTTCTCCTTCTAGAAGATTCGAGAAAACGCTCATTTTTCCCACGTGCTGGAATTCTTGCACCCTAGCTATAGAGAAACTTGTGAACACCTCGCACCCTAGCTATAGTGCAACCTACGAGAATGGGTCATTCTCGCACCCTGGCTATAGTGCAACCTACGAGAATGGGTCATTCTCGCACCCTGCCTATATAGAAACCTACGAACTTCATTTTTTATAAGGTTTTTACATAGGAAAATACAACTTCTTTTCTCAGGAAAAGTTCTTCTCCCTTCTCTCTTTAGGAACTTAGGCCACTGACCCCTCTGAAGGAAACATATAGGTTTACATCATTATCGATCATAGGGATGATGAAAATAATGTGTAACAGTCCTCGACGAGGTTAGGTCATAGAGAGTTGGGTCTCGAGCTAGTTTCTATTGAGGAAAAATACTCCCACCAGCCCAAGCGGCCTCCCATGGTGGAAGAAAAGAGAGATGAGGGAGTAGAAGACCCTATCGGGCTATTTCTCACGTAATTCCTCACATAACAGAGGAACAAGATTATGGATAATTTTTCTCAAATCATTTGACAATTGTAGACAACAATATATGCATCTTCATCAAGAAGCCACTTTGGAAGCATCGCCCCCTTCAAGGTACAAGTTAATTTTGATATTCTCATATTTGAAAGTTAGATAGACGAAGATGCTTTGGAAATGTGGTTAAATCTACTAGAATGTTATTTCTCTATCCACAATTTTTCCAATAGGGAAAATATCATATTTTTGCTCCTTAAGGATATCCCCCGTGTAAAATATTTATGGGATACTTAATGTGAGAAAAATGCCATAGTAGAATTTGGAATATTTTGTGTCGAGCCCACCTGGATCTCTTTTATGGAATCCATCAAGGAACAATATTACCCTATTGGAAAATATGATGACTAATACATGAGATGGACCACATTGCATCAAGAGAGGGACTAAAAAGTGTCAGATTTCACAAATACTTTTGTGCACCAAGTTGGATATCAAAGAATCTAAGTGAGATATGATTCTAAAATATTGTGGGGGTATACACAGGTACATCCAAATATAAATGGATTTTTTGGACATCTTGTCACTGGGAGTCGTTTATCGACATGCTATCAAAATAGAGAAGAAATTTAAGCAATGAAATAAATGGGATTTCGGGTCTACGAATCTGCAACAACTGAAGTATGGTAAGGGTGGCCATAACTCACAAACCATTCAAATCCATAGGAAAATAAGGGTAACAGGGATATAAAGAAGGAAACTAGAAAGTGGTGCGACTTACACAAAATTCCTTGGCACAATACTGATGAATGTCATGCAAAATAGTCATTAGTGTTCGAGCTCAAAGAAAACAAGTCTAGCCCCGAGTCTGACTCTGATTTCAATAAAAATAAAAGGAAATGGATCATCGATGAATAACACACTACTACCATCATGATCATAACAATCCAACCAGAAAAACCTAAGGAGGGGGAGCACCTCTTCCATTCATAGATATGGGTGAAGGGGACCCCATTTCATTTCACTTTTGATAGAGGAAGCCAAAATAACCTAATCTCAACAAAGGTCATAAAGTAGTTTGATTTTTTGACAACACCACACATGCATCCATACAAAATTGGTTGGCTTCACCATGGACGAGATATTTTCATCAACCAATAGTGTCACCTATCCTATGGAATCAAACACATCAAGGATGAGGTACTATGTGATGTTTCCCCACTGGAAGTTTGTGATTCTCTTTTAGGCTAGCCATATATGTGGAAGTGTCATGTTTCTTATGAGTCTCAACCCCATAATGTCATTATTACTCTAGGCGGTTAGATCTAGAGGGTACTAGAGGTATTCTGACTATTGTCTCGAAAAAATAGTACCGTAAAGTAATATCTCATACCAAAATCTTTATCCTCTTCATGATTCATCTAGAAAAATAATAGAAGGAAACTACGACTACTATAGCCTTGGCCCAAGAACTTTCTATCCAATATAAGTATGTCAAAAATATTATAGAATATAAAAAATATATTCTTTCTTCACCTACGAGGGTTCCTTTGCACTACCTATTCAAGAAAACCTATAACAAATCCCTTCATATCTCTATTGGCCACAACCCTTTTCATGTGTGCTTGGGGTTACAACCATTATCCCCCATTGATATAGATACTCATGCAGCATATTCACCAACAGAGTCCTTCCCTACTGAGACCAAGTCAAATCATGCATCTATATTGTTGGATAGTTGGTTTGGATAATTAGTTGTCATTTATCTCAACCCTTAGATATTGATTTCAACCCTTGGAGATGTCTAGAGATGTTCGACAATTTATTGACACTTGTCTGATCGAGATTGAGTGTGAGTTAGTTGGATGCATTTTGATGTAGTCTACATGTATCCTCGGAAGTGTGGTTATGGGACCTAAAGTTTATTAAGGAATATGGACATGAAAGACATGAAAATTATAGGTAATACTACCGTATATGTATATTACTCGTCGTGTCATTTCTAGTGATATGTGGAACTCCATGTGGTTCCTCACGGTTAAGGAGATATGGCCTTGTAAAGTTGAAATCCCCAAAGAGTGGTCATGAAGCCCCTAGTTGGTTACATGTCTTGGTGAAAGGGTAAAATGGTTGTAACAAGAAACCCCTAAAACAAGGAAATAGGTTACCTAACATAAGTATAAATACACCTCAAAGAGTCTCTAATTGATACACACACTTACAATTGAACATATATATTATGATTGCTATGGTCTAGTATTGTGATATTTTGGCTAGTTTGTGATGACATTTTTCTAATATTGCAAAGGAAGGCAGAAGGTAAAAGTCTTGGAGTCGAAGCAAGAAGAAAACCCTAGTTTCTTAGGTATCCGTGAGTTACAGGTCAGTAGGGCATGGATATACATGGGTTGTAGTGGAGGAAAGCAAGGATATCCATGGGTTGTAGAAGAGCAAGTCGTGTATATGTAAAAGGACTTGTGAAAGGTTGTGAAGGGATGTTGGTACTGGGTTGTTGAGGATTGTGGAAGAGTTACAGGTAAGTATTATAGATTATCAGGTTAGCTACAGGATCATAGGTAAGTTTTAAGAGTTACATTTATGTGATTATATATTATGCTTGGTGATGGCATGACACATGTTTGAGATGCATGTCTTGTTGATGTATGGTACATATTGGTAATCATATGATACATTGTTATTGGTACATTCTTGGTTGTTTGGTATCTGGTTTGGTATGCTACATGGTTATGAGTTTAGGCACATACTTGAGGCACATTATGTGAGGCATATTCTTGGTACATGTATGAAGTGCATGTCTTGGTGATGTTGGTACATGGTTGAGGTACACTACTGATAGTACTTGCTTGATACATCCTATGGTACATGGTGTATGGCATGGTTAAGAGTGATATGGTATATGGTTGAGATACATGGTCTTAATGTACATGGTTGATGTACATGGTTGATGTGCATGGTCGACACATGATATGGTACTGGTGTTGATGGAAAATTTATGATGTACATGGTTGATGCATGGTATGGTACATGATTGGTACTTGGTATACATGGTTGATGGTTGAGGCATATGGTACAGGTTGAGGTGCATGATTGATGCATGGTTCGGTATAGGTGTTCGTGTATGATTGATTCACTTGTTGTGATACAAGTTGTGGTACATGGTTGATGCTTGGTGTGGCATAGACTGATGGTTTGGTACATCCTATGGTACATGGTTGAGACAAATACCCTATGATGGTATGTTGGTGAGCTTGGTACATGCTTTGTAGAGGCATGTCTTGGTGATGCTAGACATATAGTTGAGAGGTTTCCTTGGGGTATGATCCATGTGAGAGGATCCAATTGAGTATTAGTGATAAAAACAGGTTGGATAGGTTTATGTAATAGTGACAGTGACAGTGACAATGACAGTAACACTGGTAGTGATTATGGTAGTGGCAGTTGGTATACACTTATATTCTAGGGTGACAATATGGGGAGAGGAAAGGGGGTTGTATCATATTTTTGGTTGGAGCTGGAGAATCATGGAGTTGTATCTTCCTTTAGTTTGGAGCCTGAGAATCAGGGGGTTGTAGCCTCCTTCTAGTTGGAGCCAGAGAATTCAGGGAGTTGTAGCTTCCTTTAGGTTGGATCCTGAGAGTAGTGGGTTGGAGGCTCCTTCTAGTGGCAACTAGAGAATTTGTAAGTTGTTTCTTCCTATGAATGAATTCTTTATATATATAAGAAAGAATTATGTGGTTTTCTCCCATTTGGGTTTCCACGTAAATATTGGTGTACTGTGTATTTGATGTGATGTTATTTATGATTATATTCCCAAGATATATTGCATATACATTGATGATATATGGTTTAACATTGTTGTTAAAGTGAAAGAATATATATTGTGGTTAAAAGTGGCATAAAGTGATCATATTGATTCACCCCCCTCCCTCGGTATTCCAACAATTGGTATCAGATCTAATTCCTTCATGAAATAATTTAACCACTAGAAGGTAGATCATGGAGTACAATATGAATGGAGCACCAATGTTCAATGGTAAAAAGGATATGAAGTATGAATTGTGGAGTTCAAGGATGAAGGTATTTTTATAGGCATTGGGATATAATGTTTGGAAATCAGCTGTTACAGGAAACAATGATACAAAGAAACCAAATATTGCAGCCAAGAAGGAATTGAAAAGGAACAACAACATAGCAATGAATTTTATCTTTGAAGGATTACCTAATTCAATAAACGCAAAAGTGTGACAGTTTTCATTAGCTAAAGAAATTTGGGATAAGCTACCTAATCTCTACTTTGAGGAATCCTCCATCATAGAGTCATACAATGATAAAGAAGATGCAAGTATAGAACAAGAATAAATATGCTCATCATGTCAGACAGATTCAAAATAATAAGAGTGTGAAATCAACAAAACTGAGATCTTTTTCTTTACTTGTGAAGAGCAAAAACATATTGAAATTGAATGCCATTATTTGAAGAATTCTCAAGAAACTTATGAAGAATTCGAACAGGTCATCATGAAACTAAAATCTTATCTAGAAGAATCTAGAAAGATTGAAGAAGAATTCAAAATTCATATGGAAGAGAAGGAGTGTTTGGAAACCGAAAGAAATGAAGTAGAAAAGAGAGAGAAGATATTGACATATCAGCTTAAGGAAAGAAATGACAACTTAAATAATCTTGAAGAAGAATTTGGTCAAGAAGAGAAAAGACTTGAAAAATAAATCATCTCCTTGAAAATCCAACTTGAAGAAGCAAAGCAAACAAAAGAAGTCATGAAGATTCAAATGATGAAGAAAGAAGAATAGATTGAGAATCTTGAAGAAGAATTTGTCACATTGAAGTAAAATCTTCAAGATAAAAAAAAACATTGAAGAGACATAAACATCCACATCAGCAGTAGAGAATGAAGAGAAGCATTCTAGGGTGCCAGAAAATAAAAATGAAGAAAAGAGTAAGATTTATGTAGAAGTACTCAAATGAAGGAATCATGGTCAGAAATAATCAAAGAAGAATAGTAGAGATACATATTAAAAAATACCTACGACGTTCAGGAAGAAAATAATATTCAACCATAATGAAGATATCCACAAAAGAGAATATCATGATCATCCAAGGCAGGAATTCAGAAGGACTACACTACAAACAATATCATCCACTCCTAGGTATGTAAATTTATTTTATGGTCATTGTTTTTATTGTACTAACTTTGGACATAAGGTTGTAGATTGTAGGGCTTATGAAAAAAATGTTCAAAAATGAAAATATTATGTGGCCCCACATGATATTGAATGTTACAAATGTCATATTTATGGACACATAGCCCCTTATTGTAGAATCACGATGGATACTTATTTGAGAAAGAACACTAATATTAATATAATAAGGTGTGGAAAAGAAAACAAGACCTAGTAAAGGAAGATCAAATGAATGAAGGAAACCCATAAGTCATACTCTCAAGATTGGAAATAGTACAAGATGAAGACAAATCTACAAAGAAAAATAAATATGTCATATATAGGAAGGTTGGGAGAAGAAATGAAAAACAAGAAGAACATGTGAATAAATACCAAGTCCCAGAGATCGCAGGATTTGCAGTAGTACAATAAAGAAAAAAAGATGAGGTGAATAAAGAATAGGTTCAAGAGATTGTACTTTCAAGAATTGTAGTACAAGATCAATCCACAAGAAGAAAGGAAGAAGTAAGAGTTAGGAAGGATGATGATTCCAGAAATGAAGAGGAAGATTACTCTGCACCAGAGTGGGTATTGTTTTGAGCCATATGGCTTGGATACTCCCAATAAATATGTATGTTGAATAGGGGGAGTCCATGCAGTAGATACTACAGATTAGAGAACCATTTTTCAAGCAGTATGAAGTGTTTGCAGAGACAAATTCAAAGTAGTCAGATAACATAAGTACAAAATAATAGATTGATTGGTTGAGAAGTAGTGTTCCCATATAGGTATCAGTTGACAAACAAACTTTTATGATTCTATTGCACATATGTATTCATAAAGGGATATTTTTAGTTTAGGTTGTTCCATACATGGAAATTTTGATGAGAAGATAGATTAGATTAGTGGAAATATTTTGATAAACATGAACATGTGATGATCAATTGTAATACATTCAAGAGAAGTCTTCAGAGTGGTACAATGATATATGGGTCAACATTATGGAATGTTTAGTAGCAGGGTTATGAACAATTTGTGACATATGGATAGAGATGGATTTGTGAGAAGCTTAACAGGTACATAGAGAATGGGTCAAAGAAGATGCAGAACAATGGATTTACGATTGGAATCAATGTAATTCGTTGGGATCATAAAGGGAAGCAGTCAAAAGAACACCAGAACAGGGAAACATAAACCATAAGTAAAATTTGTATCATCAGAAGGACATTTCTAACGTACCCAACCATCCCCAGGTCGGGCACACTACCTCAAGAAATCAGTTCCAAACTGATTTTTAATTTATGATACCATTTAATTAATAAATAAGAATGAAATAACACCATAACATCACATGTGACAATCAATATTCATGCTACAAGGTAAAATAAAGAAGCAATATTCCATGCACAATAATAACCAACAAGCATGCATATTATAAATACAAACTTCAGAGAAAATAATTAATACACATCATAAATAAATATATAAGAGGAGAAACACATGACAGAAAGAACTTATCATAATAAAAAACATTCACCAACTAGCTATAGACCAAGGACGTTCCACCCAACTGTAGACATTGTTGTTCCAAGTCTCAACAACAATGTCATTCCTGAGCCAAAGCTATGAATCCAAATGGACGGTTCCAGGGTATCACTCAGATTCCCAAACTAGTCAACACTTAATCTCGCATAGGTTCCTCAACACACAAAAATCCAAAGTACACAAACTCTCTTCTCTCCATCCTGCACAACCAAAGAGAATGGACCCCCTTCTCTTCCATGCAATCCCTTAGGATGAACACATACTTACAGGGATCCAGTGAATTTGGTCAAGAATCTCCATGTTGGGACTCTCTAGACTCGCAAATGTGAATAAAATTTAGTACATGTCAATTCATATCATGCATGCAACAATTAATTCATGGATGGAATACGCCAATAGTCACTATAGCCAACCAAGAATAGCTTCTCTCCTAGTAATTTGTGTTTCCTTTTGCCTACCAAGATCAAGGATGAATGAGAAATAATAATGAGTGAATGTGTGAATGGAGAGAATAGAATGAAGAGTATGAACAATGAACAATGAATGAACCCCCAAATAGCCCAAAGATGGGTTTATATATTTACTTGAAAATCAAGAACCACATGTCCTTTCCCCAACAAGCACATGTAACCACTTCTCTCCATTAAAACAATTACGGGTAAATAAAATTTGATAAAATGACATATCCCCTTAATATCCCTCTCTCGTGGAATCATAACCCCTATAACTCTTATCCTTGCTTGTCTAGAAAAAAATGATGTATTTTATTGTTAATAATGATCAAAACATTACATTTCCTAGGCACACTAGCCTCTTTAACGTTTTAGGAACTCCAACCTTTCACCAAATAAAAAAAATACATTATTTAATATGGGGAATCAAAACTGGGGTATTACATTCCCCTCCACCTTATTTTTGCACCATCCTCAATGCATATACAAAACATAAATCAAAAGTTCAAAATTTATTCAAAAATTCATGGGTACCCTACCCGCATGGCATCTTCATTCTCCCAAGTAGTATATTTAGGATTGTAGTAGGTCCAATGAACTTTTACCAGCTCTATAACTCGATTCTAGATCATTTTGACCTTTTTGTCCAATATGCACACTGGGTGGACCTAAAATTCCCCCTCTAGCTCTACCTGAATCAAATGCCAATCAATAACATGGTTAGGATCATGTACATACTTTTTTAGCAAAGAGACATGGAATACATTATGCACATTCATGGAAGTAGGCAATGCAAGCATGTATGCAACTAGTCCTATTCTGTCCAAGATCTCAAATGGACCACAACATCTAGCTGTTATCTTTGTACAACTACCCAACTTCAATGAGCTCTTCTTGGGCTTAAATTTTAAAATAACATGCTCCCCCACTTTAAATTCTCTAGCTATACTTCTCTTATTTACATAACTTTTATTCCTATCTTGAGCTACCTTTAAATTATGCTTAATACTAACCATCTAGTCTTCCATATCCTTGAGCAATTATGGCCCAAGTACTACTCTGTCCCAACTCACTAGAGTATTGCATTTTCTACCATACAATTCTTCAAATTGGATCATATTCAATGAAGATTGATACCCATTATTGTAGGAAAACGTAACCAAATGCAAGTAATCTTCCCACTTAGATGGTTTATCCATCACATCCATTCTCAACATGTCCTCAATCACTTGTTTGAATCTCTCTGTATTCCCATATGACTATGGATGGTATGTTGTGCTAAAATTTATATTTGTATCAAATCCTTTAAATAAACCCATCCATAAATTTGAAGTAAACTTTGTGTCTCTATCCAAAAGAATTTCCTTAGGTATCCCATGCAATCTCACAATTTCCCTCATGTAAATTTCTGCAACATTAGTTGTTGTATGAGTCATATTTATAGGTACAAAATGAGCGGCCTTTGTCAATTTATCCACAAGTACCATTATGGAATCATGTTTCCTTGTTGTCCTAGGAAATTTAGTTATAAAATAAATGGTTACCACTTCCCATTTATTCTCTAGAATAGGCAATGGATGAACCAAACTTGTTGGGTGTCTATGAACAAATTTTACTCTCTGACATTCCATACATCTGGTAATGTAATAAACAACATCCTTCTTCATTCTTGGCCTAAAGAATTGGCTTCTTACTGCTGCAATTGTTTTTTGGTAACCAGGATGTCTGACATATGGAACATTATTCATTTCTTTTAATACCAAATTCCTAAGTTCTTCGGAACTAGGAACACAAATTCTATTTTTATGCATAAGTAATCCATCTTCCTTCATCTCATATTCTTTAATTTTCTATTGTAAACTTTCTTTTATTGTATGTAATGTTGATCTATAACAACAACATCTAAAATTATTCTCTTTAAATATGACTAATGCATACTAATAATTGTACCATTCATGAGATGTACTTTTTTGTCTAGTGCATCAACAAATTTATTTTCTTTTCCCTTTATATGCTTGATTTCAAAGTCATACTCACTTAAAAATTATAACCATCTTGTTTTCCTAGCATTCAAAGTTGGTTGTTCAAAACGATATTTCAGACCGCTATGGTATGTCCTTAATCAAATATTTTTCCCATGAGATAATGCCTCCACATCTTTAATGCATGAACTATGGAAGGAATATCCAAATCATGCATGGCATAATTATTCTCATGTTCTTTAAGTTTTATGGACTCATAACCAATAACATGTCCATTTTGAGTGAGGAATCCACCAAGTCCTTCCTTACACACATCTGTACATACCACAAAATTATCATTTGGTTCAACAATCTTTAAAATAGGTGCACTAGTAAGCAATTCTTTAAACAAAATAAAGTTCTCTTCACACACGTTGTCCATTCAAATTTAATTCCATTCTTTTTCCAAGAAGTGATTCGATGAGAAATCTTAGAGAACCTTGCTATAAACCTTATGTAGTATCCGACTAATCCTATAAAATATCGTATTTATGAAACATTTTTGGGTGTTGGCCATCCTCTAATGGATTCAATCTTCTCTGGATCTACTGCTATACCTTGTTTTGAAATAATATGCCTCAAATAATGGATATGTTCTTGGTAAAAAGAATACTTACTAAGATTGGCATAAAGTTGATGTTCCCTCAACACTTGCAACACCAACCTCAAGTGATGTTCATTCTCTTCCTCAAACTTCGAATAAATAAGTATGTCATCCAAGAACACAATGAAAAACGTTTCTAGATAATTTCTTAATATTCCATTCATTAAGAAGATAAAGAGAGTTGGTGCATTGGTTAGTCCAAATGGCACCACTACAAACTCATAATGTCCATACCTAGTTTTGAAGGTTGTCTTATTGATGTATTCTTCCTTGATTTTTACCTGATGGTATTTGAATCTCAATTCTATCTTTGAAAATATTTTTTCCCCTATTATTTGGTCAAAGAGGTCATCAATTCTAGGTAGAGGGTATTTTTTCTTTATCATGTATTTATTGAACTGTCTAAATTTTATACACAACCTTAATGTTCCATCCTTATTTTTGACAAAGAGTGCTGGTGCTCCCCAAGGTGAAACACTTGGACGTATGTACCCTTTCCTCAACAACTCTTCCAACTGCATTTTTAATTCTTTTAAATCTAGTGTAATCATTCTGTAAGTAACTTTTGATACTGGGGAAAATCCTAGTACTAAATCGATAGAGAAATATATCTCCCTCTTCGGTGGCAATCCTGGCATTTCTTGGAATACATATTCAAACTCTTGCAATACTGTAAAATATTCAAGGCTTGGTCCTTTCTTCTTTTCTGGATCTTCCACATGAGATGCATACAATTGACATCCTTTCCTAAAAAATCTCTTCAACTATAATGTTGAAATCTCTCTTATAGAAATGGGTCTCGGAATTCCTTTCATAGTGCTATGTTTTCCTTATTCATCAAGACATGTAAATGTATTGTTATGAAAATCTAAGATAGCATGGTGTTTGTCCAACCAATCCATTCCAATTAGGTTATAATAATATCCTAACGATATGATATTCATTTCAACATTAGTACTCACTCCATTAAAATTTATTGGACAACCTCTGACAACCTCGTTGATCCTTCTTTTGGTTCCAGTGGCAAGTTGAACCAAACTTGACCTTTCAAGCTTAATTTTATCCAAATGTAATCTATCCACTATTTTAGGATCAATGTAACAATGAATTGCACCTGAATCAATTAAAATAAAAATGTGTTCATTAATGATCGTACCTTCCATTTCTATCATATTGGATTGGAAATCCACTTGTCGATCTTATAAGGCTGCATATATCTTGCCCATGTCCTCCATTATTGTAGCCTCTTGGATGTTGTGCATAGTCTTTGTTTTATCTCCTCTTTGGGGGAAATCCTTGTATAGATGATTTTCCTTGCACCCCCAACATTGGATTGGTGGTATTTCTATTTTTCCCAATGAATCATCCTTCTTGGATTCATCTTTAGCAGAATGATCTTGTTGATTTTTATTAGCGATGTTTCTTTTGAAAGGTGGTTTGAATCCCTTCCTCCTTTGATTAGATTTCTTCTTCTTCTTATCCTTCCATGATTTATTCATGGATTCTCTTCCCTTGCCTTTCTCATACAGGTACTTATCCTTCCCAATGGTCTCTGTCAAAGTTATAGGCTCATCATACTAAATATTTTCCTTATAAAAAGATGGAAGTCAACTTAAAAACCTTTGTATCTTCACCTTTTCATCCTTGATAAATCCTACATACTTCAACAATCCCAAGAAATTATCACATTATATCATGGTCATGATTCCCAACCTTAGTTCAAATAAATATTGCATCTTCTTGTCATAGAAGTGCTCTGAAAGGTACGTCTTATGAAAATATTTCTTGAATTGCTTATGTTGAACCCCTTTTGTTCTTCCAAGTTTATTTCTATTTTCCCATTTTCTTTTCCTACCTTTCCTCTTCCCCTTCCATAATTTCCCTTCCTGAATCTTTTTTCTTCTCCCTTTTTCCCTTTTCTTTGTTGTATTAATTTTACCACACTTAGTCATTTTCATCACGCTTACGGACTTTCGGACTCGTGGATCTTCAGACTTATATTATGTTCCCTTTAATCATATATCAGTGTGCTAAACACTTGGTTTATTTCCATATTGTAAAATTTCATACTTGCAGACTCAGAACTATGTGTTATACCTTGATCCAGGTGGATACTGGTGGTCACTCACCTATTTCAATTGACTCAAAACAATCTTCTGGAAATTTACTATTTTGAGGGCATAAATAAATCTTTTTTGGGATCGAGAAACTCAATGATTGAAAGAGGCTTTGATTGAGGCCCCAAAATGAATATCCTCGATGATACCTTTATAACGAGCTGTCATGTTCCTGAAAAAGAGATTGTATGCCAAAGTTATGCTCCCGGAAAGTTGATACACCAAACTACCCAAAACGGGGTCCAAAAAATTGTTGGCTTTTCATCGTCTAGGGTTAGGGTTTTGGATTTTTTTTATGTTAAAAATTCCTTTAGAGCCTCATTGTAATCATATTAATGTGAATGTGAGTAGTCATCACATCTCTTCTCAGAGATAAGCTGCCACCATTCTAGTGAGACTTTCACTCTGTATTCTTACAATTTTGTACATTTCACTCATTAATATAAATTGTGTATTGTCGTATATATGTGCCTCTTGTTTTATATATGATATATATATATATATGTTATTTTATTGGATCTCTTGCAATATATATATGTATATTTTTGTGTTATATTTGTTGGCAAATATTGAACAAGGAACGAATGTGTGTTGATGGTTGTTGTCATTGATGGGTTTGTATCAGACAGATTGCAACAAGATCACGGTTCAATCGTAACCATTGAATCCAAAATGAGATCTGGACCGTTGATTTTCTTCATCAGAGAATCGGGGATCGGGAC
Organism: Picea engelmannii; assembly: GCA_009831015.1. NCBI lineage: Eukaryota > Viridiplantae > Streptophyta > Pinopsida > Pinales > Pinaceae > Picea > Picea engelmannii. Next base: position 1,390,408 of record ML776663.1, read on the forward strand.
TTTGAAATGTCCAATTCACTTGACAACGAAAACCCCAAAATTGCGATATGCGATTTCGCGATTTGATCGCAGCCGTTAAAGCAAGAATGAGATCTGGACCGTTGATTTCCTTCATCGGAGAATTTGGGATCGGAGGATTGGGAATTTCGTAGGCATGTGCATGGTGACATCGAAAATGTCGAAACCCCGATGAGAGGTTTGACCGAGGTCCTGTGTTAACGGTCATATAGGCCAAGGACTATAGCCAGTAGGGCTAGCGTGTGGAAAGGGGAGCATCAGCATCGGGGATCGGAACTTTGAAGTGACAAATTCACTTGACATCAGGAGTGTCGATTTCGTGATATGTGAAATCGTGAGTGAATCTGGACCGTTAGATCTAGAATTGATCAGGACCATTGATCACAGCCCGTATTGGAGTATCGGGGATTGGGATTTTCAAATGCCAAAATCTCTTGACATCAAGAAATCCGAAATTGCGAAATTCGATTTCATGATTTAATCGTATCCATTGAATCCAGAATGAATCTGGACCATAGATCCTAGCTCTTGTTGGAGTTTAAGGGATCGGGACTTTGAAATGTCAAGAACACACTGCAACAGAAACTCTGAAATCGTGAAATGTGATATTGCGATTCAATCGCAACCATTGAGTCAAGATCGCATCTGGACCATTGATCTAACTCCATGTCAGAGTTTCA
>ML776663.1:1429577-1472046 GCA_009831015.1 Picea engelmannii
CTTTCGATTATGATATGTTTATTTACAGTGACCTACATCTTTATAATAAGGTCAACATCTTTATAATAAGGTGATCATATGTGTAGAGGATCAACATCATGATGACATAGATAGCATCTTTATAATAAGGTCATATGTGTACATATGTTTTACTTATATAATAACGCCATATACACCTAACATAAATTTAGGGTTAGTGTTTACGTATCTTATTAGTCCCTGCTAAAGCAGGGAATATAACAATCAATTACTATCATTTCACCGATTAGGGTTGAGTTTCAAGAGCAATTGCATATCTTTATCAATGAAAAGAGAGAGAGATTATAGCTACAATTGAAGGGAAAAGGGTATGTGGATTCCATAAACCTAGAATATTATGGAATCCACATACCCTTTTTCCATATAATATACTAAATATATGCAAAAACCAAAGACATGAAATATGGTATAACTACACATATTATATAAATATATTATCAAGGAAAAAATAAGCTAAATGCAATTTGGACATTTGAAAAAAAAATTACAAGTTAAATTAGTACATCCATAAAAAATAGCATACTAACCTTGCAAGTTCAAAATCCGAGCTATGTAGATCGAGAATTGGATTTGTTCAACTGGTGGGTGACGGAAAAAATAAATAGCTCAAACAAAAGCCAAGAACAGTGTCACAACTATAGCAATTATGTCCCAAAGTCTCTTAAAGTCACATATATATAGATAAAATAGTCAACTAGCCGTTAACACCGACCAATGAGATAGACAAAATTTTCATCGCCATTGCCACGAAAGTTCGTCGCTATAGGGACACAAATCCCGAGTAGGTTAAATTAATATTTTTGTCGATATTGAGATGAACGGTCGTGGAAATAGCGACGAAAATCCCGCCCTGTTTAAAAAAAAATATGAAACTAGTGGAAGCATGGAAAATGTTTGTGGAATAATCCACCCATATGTAGTAGTGACACAAATCCCACTACTACTATCATGACTGCAACAATTCAACTAGAAGAACCAGCAGATCCTGAGGAAGGGGAGTGCCTCTTTCATTCACAAATGTGGGTGAATGGGACCCCGTTGCATTTCATTGTTGATAGTGGAATCTAGAAGAACCTCATCTCAATGGAGGTTGTTAAACAATTGGGATTGTCAATAACACCACACCCACAGCCATACAACATCGGGTGGATTCTCTAGGGATGATTGAAATATGGTATCCATCCCTTCAAGGATGAGGTATTATGTGATGTTACCCCATTGGATGTCTGTGATGTTATTTTGGGACAACCATATATGTGGAAGCGCCATTGTATTTATTAGTCTCGACCCCATAGTGTCATTGTTACTCTGGGGGATCATCTCTACAAGATACTAGAGGTAGTACCAACTAATTTCTCACCTAAACAATGCTGCAAGGTAGCATATCATACTAAAAAATTTAGCTTCTTCACTGTATGTTCAAAAGGTGAACAAAAGAACATCACAACCACTACAGCCTCAGTCCAAGCACCTTATGTCCAACAGAAGTAGGTCAATAAGATTGAAGAAAGTGAAATTATTCCTTCTTCACACATTCATATCATGTATCCATATTGGTTAAAACATTCCAAACCTTCTAGCCATAGGTTTGTGACATCCTTCAATAAGATAAGCAACACAACTTCTCCAGCAAGGCAAGTAGTTCATCAAGAGGCAAATTCATAAATCACTTTTCCCTTTTCCTCAGGCACTCAACGCAATGGATACCATTGTTTCCTACGTAGGGAGGATTGATCCAAGTGGATATCAGTGGCGACCCACCTATTCCAACTGGCTCAAAAGAGTCTTTTGGCAATTTACTATTTTTAGTAGTTTTTCAGTTCCTAAACTTATGGGGCCATTTTTAGGGACTAAATGAATTTTTTGGGGATTGAGCCCCAAAAATGAATCTCTGCAACGATACCTTTCAAATGAGATATCGTGCACCCAAAATGAAGATCTTATGCCAGAGTTACTCCCCTGGGAAGTTGATACAACAAACTACCCAAAATGGGGTCCAGAAAATTGTTGGCTTTTCATCTTCCGAGGTTAGGGTTTTGGATTTTATTTATGTTAAAAAGGCCTTTATAGCCTCATTGTAATCATATGTTGTGAATGAGAGTATCCTTCAAACCTCTTCTCAGAGATAATATTCCACCATTATAGCGAGTCTTTCACTCTGTATTTCTACAGTTTTGTACATTTCTCTCATTAATAGAAATTGTGTATTATTGTATATCTGTGCCTCTTGTTTTATATCTTATATATATCTGTTATTTTATTGGATGTCTTGCAATATATCTATATATTTCTGTGTTATATCTCCTCTCTCATTTCGTGCCAAAAATAATCCCGATCATACCTCCACTTCCCCCATGGTCTGCCCGACATATTTCAACACTTAGTCATTTCATCCATTCCGACTTCCAGACTCGCGAACCTTCAAAATCAGGAACTTTATTTTCCATCCTAATCGCTCACTTCGAATCTCCGCCATGACATGTCTCTTCCTTCACATTTAATGTTATCCTTATGGACTTAACTACTATATTTATTTTTGAATTGGTCATTAATTAATGGTGCTTATACCGAGGCTACTCATATTTATTTTGAGTTATTGCTTCCATCAAAAGAAAATCTAACTTAAAATAAATTTACCATGAAAAGTAATATTACAAGAGAAGTTGGCCAGCTTCGCGAGGTTAGTCATGAGAAAACAATAGTTTTGTGGAGAATAGGTTAAGATTATTTCAAATGAAATTACTGCACAGTTGACAAATTTGAAGACCGAGATTTTTCTTTATATGTCATTCTATTTGATATTTTCTATTACTTATTGTCATACTTTTGAGATTTTAAACATTGCCCAAAGAGTGAAAATAAAGGTGGAACCTGTGACAATTTGGTATAAATATTTATGGAGGTAGAGAGTTGGCCATCATTTCTATGAAGTATAATACAATTTTGTGTCTAAATTCAAGTAGATGTTATTTAGGGAAGACACTTCCCAGTTATCATTGGAAGCGTCTACTTTTCTAAAACTAAAAGGAATTCTTGAAAAAATGGAGGACTACACTATCATAAGAGTTTTCTACTCTATCTAAAAACCTATTTTTATTCCATATTATATATCTGATATGTTGTTTATTATTGAAGTATCTAGACAATATAAATTAATGTTTCTTACTTTTTTTGAGAAAAGAAAAAAAAATTCATACCTCTCCCATGGAAAGTTGGTGAAATTATTCTCAGAGGAATTTCCAAGATTGACAAATATGTTTCTTATTTTGACCATTCCAACTTGATATATGCAAAGGAAATCAACGGTTTTGACCCTAGTCATATTTTTTATAATCATTTTATTTCAGTTGGGCTCAACCCTGCACTCATAAATTCAGTTGTAAGTGGATAGAAGAGAATGATATATATAATAAAAATAATCAAGAATTCGACATAAATTCCTGAGATATAGAAATTGTCATAAGTACAACAGAGCACCATAAGGAAAGAAGTAAGCCCTCATGTGAGAAAAATGTTTAGTCACCATTTGTTTCTCAAAGATGTGATCTACCAAAATACAAATCCTTGGCTTGGGACAACACACACAAAAAAATACAGAGTAATAACTCAGGGGATGATGAAGAAAGAAACCCTCCTAAGGGGAACCTGGAGAATCCCTACAAGTTTAAAATAAAGAGAAAGAGCACTAATTCATAGAAGGAGGAAGAAGAAACACATGCACCAGAAAATGATTTGTTATTGGATAATATGGATTTGGATGTGGATATTGAAAATATCATGTTCCCATATGTAGAAGTGTTGGCTAGAGAAAATGTACAACATACTTCTACACTCATTGTCTAGGAGGAGTCATTTTCTGATGAAGAGACTTTTGTTGTACAAAATTCCTCTTTTGATAAGGTATCTAAGAAAATGGTCTTTGAAAGAACTACAAAGAGTAAAATAAAGAAGTTGAGGTCCACCATTGACATAGGAAATATGTTTCCTTCTATATTGTCATCTATTCATAAAGTTACAAGGGATGCACTTGATGTTTCAATTGCAAATATGGAAGAAGAAAATGCTCAGTTGAAAGAAAAATTAAAGAATTGTAGAAAACCCTCATGACTCCACCTATTATGGCTTCCCCTGTTGCCATGATTCGTCCCAGAAAATGTTTTCAAGAAACCCTACAGTCAAGTGAAAGAGTCAAGGGAATTTTGAATTTAATCATTTCCACTTGACATTTTGTCAAAGAAAATATTAAGAAAAGAATGCCATTTATTTTAGAGTTATGGGATATGGAAAAAATATTCCTCTCTTTGTTCAAGAATTCAAAACACTAGGGAGTATTTGAACAAATATTTGAAAAATGATCAAGGTTTTTATACAAACGGATTTCTGATGTTTTCTACAAAGGTTTTGACAATGACATAGAAATTGAGATAGAAATAAAAATTACCTTCTCTCAGCCGCATCAAAGAACTAAAGTCCTGCTAGATTGAAATAATTAATGTATTGAAAGGACTGTCAACCCAATTGATTGATTTATCAAGATGGAAGACATAACCATACTAAAAAATTATTGATTTAGATATATTTGGCACTATGGTTGAAGTCACATACTCTAAGTATATCTCAAATTCAATGCTAATGACTCAACAACATTTCAAAGGGAAAGTTGAAGAATTAAAAAGGGTATCAGTTAAAAATTTTGATGACTGTTGGGCTCTAAGGATGTCCTAAAAACAACCTTAGTTTAACATTAATTTATCAACCCAGGGATTCATCTTTTATCTCAAGAATATCAACAAATTTTATGCAGGTAGCCTAAAATCGTGTAGCTAAACCAGATGTGAGTTCATCAACAATCAAGTTCCTCAAAAGTTCACCAAAGATTCTAAGAACTAAATGAAATTGAAATTTGATTACTAAGATGCTGCAAAATGAAAGGAACTAATTAATCTAATTGAATTCACTTAACTATAAAGAAGTAATTGAATCTAAGAAAGGACTTGCAGATTTAATCTATCAATCATGAATTCTAATTACTAGAAAGGACATAGCGAATTATTCTATCTTTGGAAAGAAATAACAAATGTATTCTAATCGAAAGGGACAACTAATGTAACTTTAACGAAAAGAAACAACTATCGTAACCTTAACTAAAAGGAACAACTAATGTAACTTTAACTGAAAGTAACAACAATTGTAAATCTAAAGCAAAGGAACATCGCAGATGAAAATGTGAGGAACTGTCAAGCAACAATTTTCAGAAATGGAAATCATAACAACAATCATGAATACTTAAGGAAATGCCTGTCTTCAACAAACAATCATCAATTCATTGATACGCTCATGCAATTACAAGAAATCTGAATCACAAAATAGAAATGAGAACTTTGAACTGATATAATTATAGAACAAAACAGTAGCTTCTTCGGACTGGGCCCTCGATCTTCAGAAGTACTGCTATGAGAAACTCAGAACGCAGGGATGATAAAAACACTCAAAACTTTCATTGATTCCATAACTAGTTAAACATTTACAACAACTACTCGCGCAGGGCAATTCTGAATTTGAATACCTAAAATGTGGTTTTTTTCTTATGTTTTTCTGGATCTATTACCCTCTTATATATTACAATAGTTTGGGTAAATCAAGCTATCCTGAGGATCGAAAGATCCTCAGGATTTCTTTACTTATTACAAAATTACAATATAGAAAATGTATTATCTTCAAACTGCTTTGTGCCTAAACATTCTTCAATCTCCAATAGCTTGTGCATAGCCAAAATCTCTTTGGTTATCTTTGACAGTTATTTGTCCAATTCTGTAACAAAATCAAACCATTCCAATCATAATTTAGAATCTATTTAATAAAACTTAAATAACAACTCTAAAATACATATTAATCATGTTCTTTCCTATTTATTCCTAATTAGTTGAAAAGTCAATCAGAATGATATCATAAACTGTGGACAAAAGGAAGATATTTATACCTTTTTCATAACCCAACATACCCCCCATCTTACCTTCTTGCATGTCCTCATGCAAGCTAGAGTATTTCATGTAAACCGGTTATACTGTAGGGAGGAAAAGTGGGTTCATCAGGTCTCCTGAAACCATGGCTTCTTTTGATTTCGTCAAAAGCAGCTTCTTGTCTCTTTTTATTAATTTGAAAATCCTTTTGGTAAACTTCTGAAGAAAACCAGAGGAGAGGGGGGTTATACCTGCATCTGATCCAAGCAGGTCCTTCCTCCTGGAGTAATTTAGCATATCTTTCTACTCTGAAGGTTGCTGCAAAGAAATTTTTATATCCAAAAGGCTCTCTACTTTTAACCTCATTAGAGGATACATCCCATCTTAGCTTCGAAGAAGTAAGAGCTTCTTCCTTGAATTCTCTAAAATATGTGATACCTGAGTGGATGATATGTAAATGGATAGGAGACAATGAGTCCAAACTCCTTCCCTTTTCATGAAGGTCTTGTGTCGTATGATGGTTGGGAGGGATTTTGGAGGCTCTCCTCTAATCCAAAGATCTAAACCATTTTCCCTATTTATGAACATTTTGTGACCCTTTCCCCATATGACCTAGTTCCTAGTGAAGGACAGGAATGCCTGGAATTGTATGTCCCCTATGAAGAGGCCAGGGTTGTCTCCTCTAACTTCATCCAAAATAATATTATGGAAATATAATTCACACAGAAGGTATTGTACCTTCTCTTCCTGATATCTGAAACATGAAATAAATTCTGGAACAGTGGAAAAGGAAATGGGTTTACCTACTTTGATGGCCTTCACTGTCAACAATAGATACCATTCTAGCAAGAATAAAACATAATTAGTGGCGGGGGATATACAATTGATGGCATCAGAATAGACATCACAGATGTGTTTGATTTTCTCCAAAGCTTCTTCCAATTGGGTTTGCACCTTTTTGGTCTTCTCTTGGGATCTGGTTAGCACAGTATAAGTTTTTCCCTCTGTTGTTATCACATCTTTCAATTCATTAACAACCCTTTGATATTCAATCCTAGTTACCATTTCCTATTGGTGTTGGACCAATGTTTGTTGTGCTTGTGTAAGTTCTTCTCTTAGTCTATCAATGATGACACTCTATGCCTAAGATTGAGATGTTTGGTGTTCTTACATAACACTCATCTCCTCTCTGGATTGAATCAATGCTTTTTGGGCTTGTTCCAATTCTTCTTTTAGCTCATGAATGATGGCACCCTATGCCTGAGACTAGGATGTTTGATATTCATTCATTTCTTCTCTGGAGTGAGTTAATGCTTGTTGGGTCTGTGCAAGCTCTACTTCCAGTCTATTCATGATAGTACTCTGTTTCTGAAAATTCTCTATTATCATCAGTAATTTGCCTCTGTTTTGAGTCAGGGTTTGTTATGACTACAATAGCTCTTCTTCCAGTCTCCTAATAGTAGCATTTTTCTCAAAAAGCTGAGTTGTTTCCTCTAAAACCAGAGTATATGTCTGTATCTCAGTATCAACCATCTCTTGTCTTTCTATAGGAATTACATATTCATCCTAAACTGTTGTTTATTCTACCATTAATACCTCAAGATCTATCTGTATTCCTATAGAAGTTATACTAGCTTCTTTCTTAGGAAGAGGGTTTCTTCCTTGGATTCTGCCCTTTTTGTTTTTCTTTCTCCTGTGGATCTTCTCTACTAGTTCCAACTATTTTCTCAATTCTTTGATAATCTCCTTGAGCTTTCCCACTTTCTGCTTTAATCTTACATCCCTCTTAACTTTCTTCTTCAACACTTTGTTTTCTTTCCTTAATTTCCTAATTTTTTTTTGGCTTTTGGATGATTTTTCTCTATGGGGGATCTCAAGGTCTTATTCATTTCATTTAGCAGATGGTTGTCCCTTTGTTTCTTCCAAGTGCTTTGTCTGTTCAAGGGGGTTTCTTTCTTAAAAAATAAATTCCTCTTGTGTTGTGTCATCTGGAAAGGACATTTTAGTGTCAGGAAAGTCTTCAGCAAGTTTTGAAGAGGAGCCCGGTTCTGGTTCTTTTTCAATATTATGTTCATCCCTATCAGTTGAGGTTTCTAATTTCCCTAGAACCTGAGCCATTTCTATCTCATAACTCTTAAAAAAGTGTTTTTCCATGTGTTTTGATGCAGGTTGGGTGTCTCCCTGATTATCTATTTGTGTTGTCTTCCCTGCTTGGTCAATGTCTTGAATATTTTCCTGTAAAGGTTGTTCCATGACATTCTGAGGTTCTCCAGGGTGCTCTGTTGCATCCTAAACTACTTCAGTTATTTCTCAGATTTGTTTTCTTCTCTTCCTTGTCCTAAGGGGGGATCTAAGAGAAACCATTATTCTCTTCTTTATTTTTGTTACTGCCTGTGTCTATGAGGTCTAGGCCTCAGTAATTTGAGCAGGGTCTTCTTCAACTTCAGTTTGGGCACTGGAGTTTCTCTTTGGGTGGTAGTCGCCTGCTCCAGTTTTGGAGATCTACTGGCCTTAATGATTTGAGTGGTTTCTGCTTCAATTTCAGTCTGAGGTGGTGAAATATTTCCCCCAATGGTTTGAGCAGGTTCTGGTTCAACTTCGATTTGAGGTGGTGCAATATTTCCCTCAATGGTTTGAGCAGGTTCTGGTTCAACTTCGATTTGAGGTGGTGAAATATTGCCCTCAATGGTTTGGGCAGGTTTTGGTTCAACTTCAGTCTAAAGTGGTGAAATTTCCCTTTGGTTGGTGGTTGCTTGCTCCAATTGTGGAGGTCTATTGCACTCAATCAAAGTTTCCTAAGTCAACTGAGTTTGACTCAATGCTTTATCCACTATCAATTTAACTAGATTTTAATGGCTAATAACAACAACAGGATCTTTGGACTTTTGTGTCCTTAGAGTGACTTCATGTAATACAATATCTAGGAAGAAAGGAAGGTTAAGTACTGACTGTTGCTTCAAGGATGCAAACAATTTAAGATGGCATGGCTGAATTACATTGTACCGTCCATCGCAGGTGATGTAGTGCTGAACTATCCCTGCCAATTCCTTCCATGGTTCACTGAGGGTATTAGGATTTAGTCCCTTGCCTTTTTTGTCCAATTCTTCCTTCGATTCTGTGAAAGATTCCAAGGCTTCCCTCAGCTTCGTGTATTTCCCTGTCCATTGACTACTTGTGTTAGAGAGGCCTGTGACCTCTACTATGATTTCCAAGGTGACTGGTATTCGTATACCCTGCACTGTAGAGATTTCACCTTGCAGGTTTTGAAATAATTGCAGTGTGACATTTGTGTCATCTCCTTGCAAGCAGTTGAAGTATTTTGTCCACCCTAGGCGATGTAGGATTTCTCTCGCCTATTCTGTAACCTGGAGCAACGTTGGCTCTCTGCACACACTTCCACCACCCATAATTCTGTGAGAAGAAAGAACGACTATCATTCCTGTTTAAATTTGGTTAGACCATCTTTGGAAAAATAGATGCCATAAATGGAAAATATTAGCGATGACAAATGTATAAAGACGTGGGTTTTGTATTAATTGCAATCATTATGGCTAGTCGGGAAGTGTGCCGAGCATCCCCCTCATTAATGTAGAGTTCTTCCTTGACCATCATTGTAGGTGGAAGCAATGAGTGCAAGTACTCTTGGGTAAGAGGTAATGAGTGCATCGCCACCGCCGATAGGGCTAATCAAATATAATTTTCAAAAAGACACATGCCACCAAAAATCATTTAAACGATAGTCATTTGATGTGTGGAATTTATAAAGTTAGTACACCTCTGTGAAAAAATGATTTATGGAGAAATCAATCGAAAATAAGTTAAATCTGTTCATTATATTTTTTTAATAATCCACATAACATAATATTGTTACTTTTCCCGGTGATTGAGTATAACTGATATGATAGCCTCATTTTTTTTTTGAGTAAAAGAGATCTAGAGACACGCAAAAAATTGGTATTTTGAGATAATCTTCCATACCATAGGCAGAGCCACTGCTGCCCGCAGGCATTCATAGCCTTGGCATGGTTGCCTTTTAACCCATAGATGAGCCTGTATCCTTCATAAACATATAAATCATCTTTTTCTAAAGAAAGACCATTATCCTGGTTTGGTAGCCAGATGGTGATAATACCACTCACTATATTGTAACGTAAGTGAACAAGCCAGCTCATGATGAGACCTCTTGTCATTTGACACAAAAGTGTTAAAGGCCATTACCCTGGTGTGGTAGACATAGTGGGAATGTCACTTTCAATAGTATCCTATGATTGTGGTAGGTTGGCTCGTGATGAGACCCCCTATTCCTTTATGGAAAAAAAAGATTCTTATTCCATATTTTTTTTTATTTGTATTTTTTTTGTCTTTAATCAATATTTGAATTGTCTTTTCCCAAGAAGACCATTATCTTAGTTTGGTGGCCAGATGATGATAATGCCACTCACTAGATTGTAACGTAAGTGAACACGCCAGCTCGTGATGAGACCTCTTGTCCCTTGACAAAAATGTGTCAAAGGCCATTGCCCTGGTGTGGTATCCATAGTGGGAATGTCACTTACGTTAGTATCCTATGATTGTGGTAGGTTGTCTCATGATGAGACCCCCTATTCTTTATGGAAAAATTNTATATATATATATATATATATATATATATATATATATATATATATATATATATGTTTTTTTTTTTTTAGTGTTTATTTAGGGAGGCTCATCTACTCCTTAAGAGTAAGGGATGGTATAAGGAAGTATAGAGATTCCAAGTAAAAGTGTGCTGAAGTCTTATTATAATATAGAGGCAGGATATCATTTAGGTATACTTGTATCTATAAGGAAAAGAAACAACTTATGGTGGTAATCGATTATGAACAAGGTTTAAGATATTTCAGAGAGATTAGTCCTCAAAAATATTTTTGATAAGGTGTGAGGGATCATCCACAAAATAATGACAGATCATTGTAATGATGATTAGAAATAGTGCTAGTGAAAATTAATTGATGAAAGCCACACTTACAGAGGAATGGATAGCATTTGAATAGTAAATAAGGGAACAACAATCTCACGAAAAGGAACAACAGTTGTTTCATTCACAAAGGAACAACAGTTGCGCGAAAAAAGAACAACATTTGTTCCGTTCACAAAGGAATAGTGGACGTGCAAAAAAAGAACAGTAGTTGTGAGAAAAGGAAGAACAATTGTTCCATTCACAAAGGAATAGCGGATGCATGAAAAAATAATAGCAAGCGTGTGAAAAAGGAACAACAGTTGCATGAAAAGGAACAACAGTTGTTCCATTCACAAAGGAACAAAAGTTGCATGAAAAAGGAACATCAGTTGTTTCATTCACAAAGGAACAATGGATGCACGAAAAAGGAACAACAGTTGCGCGAAAAGGAACAACAGTTGTTCTATTCACAAAGGAACGACGGACATGTGAAAAAGGAACAACAGTTGCGCGAAAGGGAACAACAGTTGTTCCGTTCACAAAGGAACAGTGGACATGAAAAAAAGGAACAACAGGTGTGGATATGTAAAAGACAGAGTCTGTGTGATAAAACAAAATGGGAGTAAGGAACAGAGGAATGCGCTAATTGTAGTTATCTATCCTGATTCTTGTTTCCTAGATGAATTTTCATAAAATAAAGAAAAACTAACCACTCAGTTGGAAAACTATGTATAGTTTATGTACAGTATACACATAATACATCTTCTATGGGGTTGGGGTGGCTGGGTTACCTTCCCATCCAGCCAGAATCTGCACAGTAGGGTCTTTGCTTACCTCTTGATAGAAAGAATCTTTTGAAGGTGGCCGGTGGTAAAGTCGTAGCCAATGTCCATTGACCAGAAAGGGTGATCTAGACCCATCGATGGTGCTCAAAGTAACCGTGCCATTATCATGGGCTCTGTTAATTTCATACGGCCCTAGCCATCATGTCTGTAATTTCCGGGGGAAGTCCTGAAATATGGAATCATAGAGAAGCGCCCAGTTGCCTTTCTTGAATGATTTTTTCTTGATATGCTTGTCATGCCAGGTTTCTCTCTGCTACTGAATGACAACTATGCACTCTACAACAGACAAACATGCTTCATCCAATTCGTTGAGTTGTTGAAGCTGTCATTTATGTGCTTCTGTAAGATTTAGTCCAATTTCCTAGGCCATCCTTAGGGTTTTGATCTCGAATTCGATCGGGAAGATGGGTTATTTACCATAGACTAGATGGTAAGGAGAGTATCCAGTGGTGTTATGCAAGGTTGTACGATAAGCGCATAAGGAATTTGGGATCTCAGTAGCCCAATTATGTCGGTTTGTTGAGACAGTCTTCGTCAAAATTGCCTCTAGGACCTTATTGGTGCTTTCTACTTGCCTGTTTTCCTGTGGGTGGTATGGAGAAGTAACTTTGTGCTTAATGTGATAGTTGTCTAGGGTGGTGGTGATTCTATGGCCTGCAAATTGTGACCCTCCATCAGTAGTTATTTCTTTGGATAGTCCATACCGTACAAACAATTTCAAAAGAAATTTGATGACTACTTATTCTGTTGCATTTGGTAAAGCTTCCGCCTCTACCCATTTGGTCATGTAATCCATTGTGATGAGAATATAGGCCTTTTGATTTGACTTTGTATTAAAGGGGCCAACGAAGTCCAGTGCCCATCTTTCAAATGGTTCTACAACTAGTTGTGTTTTCAAGGGCATTTCATCAGCCTCACCTGGTTTCCCCATTCGCTGACACCTGTCACATGTCTGGACATATTTCTTGGCATCTCTAAATATTGAGGGCCAATAATAGCCCATATATAGGATTTTGTATCTAGTCTTGTGGTCCGCAAAATTCCCCCACAGGGCTCGTCATGTCCTGCTTTCAGTTTGTCATAGATTTCATCCTCTCGTACACATCGTTGGATCTGGAGATCAGCTCCTGTGTGGAAAAGATATCCACTGATCCAAGTGAATCGTGCACTACGCTCGACGATTAGTCGTCTTTCCTTGGATGATAAATGTGTCGGTAATATTACCGCTACAAGATAGTTTGCTACATCAGCGTACCAAGGTGGTTTTGTGTTGACAACAAACAAATGCTCATCCGGGAATTGATCCTCAGTTGTTAATGAATCGTCTGTTTTTGGGAATTAGGACAGGAAGTCTGCGAAAAGATTTTCTCTCCCAGGTCAATCCTTGATGGTGATATCAAATTCCTGCAATAATAACAATCATTGAGTGACTCATCCATTAGTAATTTGTTTATTAGCTAGATATCTAATGGCAGAATGATTAGTATACATGATAACTAGATAGCATGTTATATAATGATGAAATTTATTGATGGCATGTATAACAGCTAAGAACTCTTTCTCTATTACTGTATAATTAAGTTCGATTGGAGTTAGATTCTTGCTAATGAAATAAATGGCGTAGGGTTTATTTTCTTCTTCCTGTCCCAGAACAACGCCTATGGAAATGTCTGAGGCATCGGTTGAGATCTGAAATGGTATCTCCCAATTTGTCCCTCTCAATACTGGCGCTATTGAGATCAATTTCTTGAGCCCTGCAAAAGCCATGTCACATTTGTCAGACCATTTAAATTCTACATTACCAGTTAAATCATGTAGGGGTGCAACAACTTTTGAAAAATTTGGCATAAATCTGCAATAATATCCTGAAGCACCAAGGAAACTATGTACCTGAGTTTGTGTGTGTGGAGTAGGTATATTAAGTATTACCTCAATTTTTGTTGGATCTACTCTAATTACATCTGTAGAAATGTAATGCCCTAATACCACACCTTATGTCATCATCATGTGACATTTTTCATCGCTTAAGCATAACCTTGTAGTGATGCACCGTTCTAATACCTTCTCTAGATTAGTCAAGGCTTGATCGAAATCATCGTCATACAGAGTAAAATCATCCATGTATACTTCGAGCCCTTCACTAATTAGATCACTGAATATGATCAGAATGGCCCTTTGGAATGTAGTTGGAGAATTACAAAGTACGAAGGGCCATACTTTGTAGGCAAAGGTACCCCAATGACATGTGAATGTCATTTTATCCTGATCTTCTGGGGTAATCTGGATCTGATTGTAGCCACTGAAACTGTCTAGGAAAGAGAAGAAGTTCTTCCCTGCCAAGGTATCCAGGACCTGATCGATGAAAGGTAATGGAAAATGATCTTTTTTGAGTAGCTTTGTTTAGTTCCCTGTAATCAACGTAGATTCGCCACTTCCCGTTTTTCTTTAGGACGATGACTAATGGGGAAACCCATCGACTATCTGAGATAGGGTATATAAAATCTGCATCCAACAACTTTTGTATCTCTTCTTTAACAATATCTCTGAGGTGGGGATTCAGCCTTCTTTGTGGTTGTCGGATAGGTCGGGAGTCCTTCTTAATATAAATGTGGTGTGTGCAGAGTTGTGGGTCAATACCTTTCATATCAGAGTACTCCCAGGCAAAAGCTTACTAGTATTTAGAGAGGGTTTGGATTATCTTTTGTTGTTGTTCTTCTTCTAGGTTGGCATTAATGTTCTGAGACTTCCCTGGTGCGATCTCAATGGGTTTATTGTTGTGGACAAAGGTAGTTGGAATGTGTTGTTCCATTAAATATTCTAGGGGGTATCCTTGTGCTTCACAGTCTAGAACATCTTAGAGCATCTGGCATGTTGGGTTACTTACAGTGGTTGGGTTGTTAAGAAACCCACTGATTACATCATCCTCTAGCTGATTCTTGTGCTTGAGGGATTCTTCCATCGTGAGTCGGGCACACAGATCCTTCTCTGGATATCGTGGAGGTGGAAATTGAGGATATACGATCGTTGGACTAGGTTTGGCTGGAGGGTATAAGATGAGATTCCTTGTAACACCTCCTCTCGTAATTGTCATTGTACCTGATCGACAACCTATCTACGCATCAGTTGTTGCAAGCCACAGTCTACCCAATATCACTGGATGCCCTTCAAGTCCACTTTTTGGGTTGATGATGAGAAAATTTGTGGGATATTACCAAGAATCAACTGAAATGGCTATATCATGTAGTGTGCTGAGTGGTTTTACCACTGATCTATCAGCCAATTGCAACATAATCGGGGTTGGGTCGAAAGACTGAAATCCTAGGGCATTGCAGGTTTCCATAGTTAGAATGTTGATGGCCGCCCCCAAATCAACTAAGGTATTTGGAAAGGAACAACCTTGAATATGTACTATTACTATGGGGTTCCCGGGATCTGCATATTTAACTGGTGTTTCTCTACCCAAAATTAGATCAGATAAGGCTCCCACTACATGAACTGTTGATGAAGAATTTTTTTTTTTTCTAATGGGCTTTCTCCCACATAGCTCCTTCATTGTCTTTGCATAGATCGATATGTCTTGCAGGGCTTGCAAGAGTGGAATCTTGATGTATAAATTCCTGAGTTCCCATACAATTTCGAAGTCAGGATATACAGTTGGTTTCGCTATCATCAGTCTTTCGGGGAACGGAGGGGAGGGAATTGTATATTTATCAAAGTCTTGTGATTCGACTGTGTCCCCCCTTTCCTAATTTCTTCTGTTATTATCACAATTGAGGGTGTTTTTGATGGTTGTTTTTCATTCCCCTGTTCTTGGGGAATGTCATTTTGTTAGGGAGATATGATGCACCCCAATCTTAACCGAAGTTCATTGCACCCTACTAAATCGATTTCCCCTTCTCCACTTTCCATGATTTGGATGAGCTGAGCTGGTCTGTTATTGGGATTCGGGTGGGGTTGGGCAGGTAATTGAGGGAACAATTGTGATTGGGGAAATGGGAGTGGAGTCTGTAATGGAGGTTGGGTTTGAGAGGTCATCCCCATAGGTTGGTTATTCATCCCCATGGGGCGCTGCTAGTTTTGGTTCCAATTTGGGTTTTGGGCAATCGAGTTAGGCCATTGTGGAGGGTAGGTATTATTCGAATTTTTCCAAGATGGGGTGGTGTATTGTGAATTTGGCCAATTGGAACTTGTAGTTGGTTGATTTTGCCAGTTGGGGTTTGTGGGAGGCTGGTTTTTCCAAGTGGGGATTGCAGGTGGGTACTACTGGAGCTGCCAATTCTGATTAGTAAATGGTTGGCCCTGCCATGTGCTGCCAACATTCTGTTGTTGATTATACTATCCAGGATTCTGTTGTTGATTGTATTGTCCAAGAAAGAAAGAGGAAGGGTCCTTAAATGTATTTTGAGGATGGGATTGCCACTGATGGCGTTGAGCCATAAGATATAATGGTTTTGTTTCCTCTTCTGCCTCTTTGAATATAGATTTAAATCCAGGGAGTGATGGGCAGTCTTTTGTGTCGTGATCCTTGGCGCAAATAGCACAGACCCAAACTATATCCATGGGGCATTGTCTTGGACCGTGTTTCTTTGTACACCTATGGAAAAATATAGCCAATGTCTGTTCTGCCTCTACCTTTTTCTGTTTGGCCTGCAATACATCCAATTGTGTAGTCAGAGTGCTCAAAATATATGTTTTAAAGTTTTCTAGGAGATTACCGACTTCAACTTGCGTGACACCCCCGCTGGATATATTGTTATTTCTTGTGATGTATGTCCACATTCCTGACCTAGTTTGTGTACTCCCTCGTGAGAACCTGATACACAATAAAACAATATCTTCATAAGTTTCCTGATAAATGTCACCTTTCCCCATTAAATTCAATGTTTCTACCCATTCATCTTTCATACCCTTGATCAAAGTTTCTTTGAGTACTGGGCTTGGTAATGTACCATAGGGTGATCTTTGCAAATTATATTGAAATCTTTAGACATATTCTTCTAATGATTCATTTTCTTTCGTAGTCATTTGAAAGATTTCATCTTTAAGGTCTTTGGTTCTGCAATAATCCTAATATTTTAACAAGAAGGTTTGTTTCATTTGGTCCCATGAATTGATGGTTCCACCTCCCAATCCCATGAACCAGCATAGGGCTTCTCCCTTCAAGGTAGAGGGAAATAGTTTTAATTTTTGGGGTTCATAGGTGTAGTCATACCCTCTACCTAGGACATCAAATTAAAATAGGAATGCATTCAGGTCTTCTAAAATCAATCCATGGAAGGTTGGCAGGTTTTGTAAGGGGATTTCTTTCATGGGGGCATTGGCAATTGGATCAATTATTGGATACTCCAGCATGGAGGTCTGGGGTTGTTGTCGATTTGCTTGTGCCATTTGTTCGAAAATGTGCCAAATTTTTTTAGGAGGTTCTTGATCCGGGTATTCTATTTGAAATTGTTGATTATTTGGTCTTCCAAGGAATTTGACTACACTCCCTTTATATGGGATTTCAGATATTCCTCCTTCTCTCATGGGAGACTCGGGATTAGGTGGTGGTGGTGGTGGGTATGCATTGGCAACCCTGCTAGTTTCTCCTATTCCCTCCTCTAGATTATTAGAGCTTCCCTCTTCTAAGGGGTTGAGCAGTGGGAGATATGTATTCTGAAAACTCTACTCAATCCCTTCAGATTTTCTATGAATCTTAGCATGGGCCGTAGTTGGTGAAACTACTACCTAAGGGATTCGGGTGGGTCCTTTCTTAGGTCCAACCGAAGCTTGAGATTCACCTTTTTTGATGATTTCGTATATGAAAGTGTTTCTTCCAGGGATCACCGAACCCTGCGTTTTGGTAGATTTTGGTGGGGATTTTGGTTTTTCAAGATCCTTCTTTCTATTCATACACACTTCACACAACAAAAAAAGAAACACCTATGAGACCTTTTAAGTGTCAATTGGAGGTAAGCATTGGCATAAGCATTTTACTTATTGCCTGCATAGGTTCTTACCTTTTGTCTTCAATACCTGGTCCTCCAGAGACACAACATATGCTACCTTTGACATTCTCCCTGGCAATAGCGCCAAAATGTTGAGCTCTAAGGATGTCCTAAAAACAACCTTAGTTTAACATTAATTTATCAACCCAGGGATTCATCTTTTATCTCATGAATATCGGCAAAGTTTATGTAGGTAGCCTAAAATCGTGTAGCTAAACCAGATATGAGTTCATCAACAATCAAGTTCCTCAAATGTTCACCAAAGATTCTAAGAACTAAATGAAATTGAAATCTGATTATTAAGATGCTGTAAAATGAAAGGAACTAATTAATCTAAATGAATTCACTTAACTATAAAGCAGTAGTTGAATCTAAGAAAGGACTTGCAAATTTAATCTATCAATCATGAATTCTAATTACTGGAAAGGACATAGTGAATTATTCTATCTGTGGAAAGAAATAACAACTGTATTCTAATCGAAAGGGACAACTAATGTAACTTTAACAGAAAGGAACAACTATCGTAACCTTAACTAAAAGGAACAGCTAATGTAACTTTAACTGAAAGGAACAACAATTGTAAATCTAAAGCAAAGGAACAACGCAGATGAAAATGTGAGGAACTATCAAGAAACAATCTTCAGAAATGGAAATCATAACAACAATCATGAATACTTAAGGAAATGCCTTTCTTCTACAAACAATCATCAATTCATTGATACGCTCATGCAATTAAAAGAAATCTGAATCACGAAATAGAAATCAAAACTCTGAACTGATATAATTACAGGACGAGATAGTAGCTTCTTCAGACTGGGCCCTCGGTCTTCAGAAGTACTGCTACGAGAAACTCAGAACACAGGGATGATAAAAACACTCAAAACTTTCATTGATTCCATAACTGGTTAAACATTTACAACAACTGCTCGTGCAAGTCAATTCTGAATCTGAATACTTAAAATGAGGTTTTTTTATTATGTTTTTTTGGATCTATTACCCTCTTATATATTACAATAGTTTGGGTAAATCAAGCTATCCTGAGGATCGAAATATCCTTAGGATTGCTTTACTTATTATAAAATTACAATATAGCAAATGTATTATCTTCAAACTGCTTTGCACCTAAAATGTCTTCAATCTCCAATAGCTTGCGCATAGCCAAAATCTCTTTGGTTATCTTTGACAGTTATTTGTCCAATTCTGTAAAAAAATCAAACCATTCCAATCATAATTTAGAATCTATTTAATAAAACTTAAATAACAACTCTAAAAGACATATTAATCATGTTCTTTCCTATTTATTCCTAATTAATTGAAAAGTCAATCATAATGATATCATAAACTGTGGACAAAAGGAAGATATTTATACCTTTTTCGTAACCCAACAATGACATGATTGAATTCACCGATGATGATATTGACAATTGGTTTGTTGAGTACACCAATACAAATGAATATATCAAGAATGCATTGCAAAATTTATCTGTTGATCTTAGAGAAATCGAAAGGAGTTTTTTAATGTTAAAGTAACACAAGAAGTAATTGTTTCCCCATTAAGGGATTTTATTCAAAAATGCTTAAACAACTCAATTGCCAAGATTTCTGAAATACTAGCAGAAGTAGTTATGACCAATAATCAAACTGGAACAAGCAAGGGTACAAAAGAAACAAAACAAGAAAATGGAAATAAGAGAGATACCATCATAGTAAGTCCATGCTAATCACATAATTCTTCCTTTATCAATTTTCATCCAATTATTCTTCTTCTTTAACTAGAAAAGTGTAACTAAATCCTGATAATATTCTTTTGGTCTTCTTTTTGTCTTCTCTCCAGATCCCGTTGTTTGACATCCACCCATGTTCTTATTTCTATTTCCTACTTTCTTGTATATGTTTTCTTTATGGTCTGGGGGAGCCCAAATCCTAGTCCTTTGGACAAACACCTTTAATTTCAATGCACTGTAACAAACCTTATTATGTTTTAGAAATACCAGAGAACTAATTTGGGATCAATTTTGATTGTATTTTATAACTCTGAGTCTTGATTATACAATATTTGAAATTGGTTTAGAATAATATTCTTTTGATATTTATAAGTATTACTCTATAAAAGTTCTCTCATGCGAACGAACTATCTTCTTTTATTTTGATGTGATCAGAATATTTATTTCAACTATGATGGATATGATCATATTTTTATTTGTTGTAATGAGTGGTGTGTGATATTCTTGGTCCATTTCTCAAGAATTCCCTTTTATAAATACTTTTTAATTTTAGTATTTTTTTTAATTTTATTGAGCATTAGAGATTGGACATATCATGGCTCTATATTATTTTTTATTTTATAATCACAAAAATATAATAATAAAAAGAGGAGTACCACCTCTCTAAAAATGTAATAGAATTCATATACTCATGTGGTTTCCATTTATGTCCTTGACAGATTCAATATTCAACATTTTTGGTGACCATAATGGGGAACAAACTTGAAGATTTAGATATGGTTTTAGACCATAAAAATTATATGAATTTTCCTCAAGCTAACCAAACATAATTAGGGATAGGATTGAACAACCAATGAAGTATTCTTCATCAGTTATATAACCTTGTAATAAAAGCAACTCGAACCAGAGAAGAGCTACAAATATATTGGAAAACATTATTTCAAGAATAAGAAAGAGAAATTCTCTAAAGACAAAGAAGAGACGAAAGAAAAGACCAGAGAAACAAAAGTCGAGCTCAAGAGAAAGGAAGTAATTGAAGTTGGATGAATACAAAGAACCAATCACTAGAAACAAAAGTAAGCGACTATGTACATCAAAAATTGAAAAATATACTCTTGAATAAAAGAAGAAGATTCTAGACATGGCTGAAAGAGAAGAAAGACATGAAGAACCACATGAACAAAGAGGGGAAGAAAGACATGAAGAACCACATGAATAAAGGAGAAACAAAATGTGACATGAAGAAATATGAAGGTATAGGAACCTAAGAAGGATAATATACTCTCCCCTCGACCTGCAAGGCGAACAAGATGAGCTCCTTGTTCTCCCTAAAGGTATCTTGAATACATTTTCTAGAGATGGAACAATTGATGCTAAGAGACATGTTGATTTGTTTTTGGATGTTTGTGATTTCCATATTGTTGAACATGATGATGTGATGGTAAGGTTATTTCTCCAAACTTTTTTGGTCCAAGCTAATGAATGGTATACATCATTACCCACAAGATCAATCGGTTCATTTGATGATATCGAAGCAATGTTCTTGAACATGTTTCCTCCTCCAGTCACGTATCATACTCTTCTTAATAAATTCACTAAAATTTGTTTGAAGAAAAATGAAAGGATAAGAGATTTCAATCTCAGGTTCAATAAAACATTGAATAAGATCCCTAAAGAGAAAAGTCTGAATGATCTAGTAATACTTGTCTACTATAAAAATGCTATGCCTCCAAATGTGAAGTTCTCTATTAGAGCTTCTCAAATTAATACTTTGGATGAAGCAATGTTCAAAGGAATGGATATGGAGGAAATCATGATTTAAATGGGCGTTGACCCCAATATTATCCTTGGAAAAATACAAAGGCATATGGGTAATATAAACATTGATGATAAAGGAGCATCTAGTTTGAAAAACAATGAAGAGAAAAAGGCACGACCGAGTCAAAATCAGAAAATCAGTGGAGGATTATTTAAAGAAACTATCCTAGATGTGAAGAAAAACCCTGTTGTAGCCCAGGATATGAAGAAAAGAATCGAGATTGCATAGATGAATAGAAATATTAGACAAATGAAAAAACAAATTACGAGACTAAGAAGGAATGATAATTACATGCCCAATCCAAGGATGTTGGTCCTAGAACAAAGAAGGAACCCTCCTCAAGAAAAAATAACAAGGTTTGAGAATGATGATAATCAAAAAAAAAAGAGGGTCCCTAGAAAACCAATTGTGAATGCAGTGGTACTTGATGAACCATACAATGAACAAATGGTTGAGCTAGAAAATGATTATATATCAGAAGAAATTTTTCAACCTATACAGATGGATGGATGTGAGGCATCCATGTACATATTTGAGGAATTTGGTTATGATCTTGTCTTTCAATAAAATGTTTTCCAAACATGGGAATTTATAAATAAGTCCAAGAATAAAGACAATTTTGAAAAAGATAAAGAAAAATATAAAGAGAAAGACGATGAGAAAGAGAGTGAAAAAAATAGAGTAAACAACACAGAAGTCAAGAAGAAACACAAGATGTCCTATCCCCTTCATATGATATATAATGTTGTTGATGATATAAGAAAGTTGAGAATTACTCTACCTTTCACAGAAGTAGTAAAAGTTCATCAATAGAGGGAAAACATTCTAAAATTGTTGGATGAACCAACTTGAATAATTGAAGAAGTTATTGTAAACCCAAAGCAGAGTCAGAATGCATTAGTAGTGAAATTAAGAGGAAAAGTTCCACCTTTCTATATTTCAATAGAAAATCACAATGTTTTGCTCCATAATTGTCTAATAAATATCAGTGCAACAAACAATATCATGCCTTTGGAAGTAATGGAGGCACTTGACATGAGTTATAGAAAATACTATGAAACAGGACAAAGAATATACACAATTGATTCAAGGAAGGTACCAACATATTGAGAAATTAAGGATTTTTACACCTGGATTACTGTCACTCCCCATATTATTACAATTTTCAATATTGTGGAGGTGGATCTTCCCCCTGCATACGAATTTTTCCTCATAAGAGACTGGTATTCCATTATTGGTCGTTATATAATGAATGATGGAAGTTGTATGATGTTACCTGATAAATGTGGAACAATGATCAAAGTTCCTCATGAACCTAGGAGACCATTTTCTTTCAAAAATAAGGATAACAAACTAATGGAAGATTATATAGATGTTGGTATTGGAAACTATGTCATCTTGGATATGGAGTAGATCGAGAATATAAAAAATGAAGATAATTACTTTTCAGGATATTGGAGGATGTCGTTCAATGGATATTGTTCAATATCAAGGAGTGGAGTTGGGATTGTAGTCAAAATCCCTGAGAAAATTGTATTCCCACATGCCATTATGTTACGAGGAAAATCACTCTATGGTATGGGTTAAACCACAATAGATGGAAATGACTACAAAAATCAACTCTAATATTAAGTATGCTATATAAAAAAATATGCTAACAAGACAAGATAAAGAGCCTACCTCATCCAAATGTTCGATGAAGTCCATCATTGAGCACTTGACTCAAAGCAATACACCTGCAACTTGTCCTCAACAACCAAGATACGAAAGAATATGGTGCTAATATATAAAGTTAGAACATATGATATCATAATCCATAAATATTCATAAAAAATACTCCCATGGAATAACAATTCATATATTTTCAAGAAATTAATTGGACGATAAAAGAGTATTTCTATTAAAATGTAATCAACACAAGTGTATGAATGAAAAAAAATTGTGTCGGCATGTTCGGAACCGAGAATCTAAGTCCCTTCCAGCTTGGCCTCCACCACTTCAATCCTCCACCAAAGACAAGCTCATATAAGAGAGAAAATGAGGATATCCATCAAATAGGGAAGATCTTGGGGGCCGAACAATGTGTTGAAACTTAAAAGGACAAAGGGATGCAGACTCAATATGAAGTGAATAATTTTTCCAGAGTAACTTTGGTCTCAAATTTGAATTCTTCTCCTCTTTCCACATCTTGGATAAGGCCCATTTATAGCCTTCAAATGGAACTAAAGGGCCAAGTCAGAACATTTCCAGTATATGGAAGGTCAAGGATCATGGATCCCATGATGTGACATAGAAACCCGACTCCATTTTTTAATTTTGAGCACAAAACCTGATGTACACGGGTTGTAATGGTGCAACCTGTGTATACGCATGTTGTATAGCTATTAGTGTGCATGTGTGTAGAAAAATATGTTTTTTATCTCTAGGAACTGCAAAAGGGGACTTCAAGTCTGCATAGGGAAATGGAAAAGGTCTTCTGAGCAATTTGCATGAGGTGAGGAAAATATTGCTATAATAGATACCCCCCTAATGTGTGAGGTCAGAGGAGTATCTGCGATGGCCGAAATCCATTATAATTCCTAGAAGTGGAGTAATGGAGACCCAGTTGGATGAGCTAGTTTATCATAATAATATTACAATCCATAATGACTTTGTGCACATGGCTTCCAATTTGAATTACACTTCAGATCCATGTGGAAATATATGAAACAATTGTTCATGGCCATAAATAGGCAATACAAAAGTATATACATGCCATAGGCTATCATAGTCATGAATAAGGCCTAGTGAAAACTAGTCTCAAAATCAATATGAAGATATATGTATACAACATAGTACATTCTAATCTCCCATGATCAGTGGATTCATATAGGTACTGGTCCAATGAATGATAGCAACAACGCAGGAAATTTGTGACTATGAATTGATGTCTTCAAGTCTTCTACACTATCCACCAAAGGTGCAAGTCTACATCATGTGAATAAAGGGGTTGTGGTTGAACACAATGAGACTTCATTTGATTACCGGTCATTAAGGTATACCATTAACAAACATGAGATAGCCTACCAATAATGAAAGTAGGTATCAAGACACTGAGTACATTCTTACAAATGTGAATAAAGGTGTTGAGGTCAAACACTTGAAGAATCCATCGATCATGAGACATTGATGTATTCCCAACTATCAATGGCAAGATAACCTACCACTGATGACTACAAGCCTCTAGGTACTCATAGGAATCTAGATCTCTTTTCTAGAATAGATGTTTTTAATTTGATGGAAGGAGACCCACTAAAAGGAGAGCATTAAGGTATCTCTCATCATTCAACACGAGGTATAAAGCAGGAGCTTGATGATTTGTAGGAACTCGGACAAAAAAAATGTTCATGAACCAACAACGATGTGCATCTTTCACATGCACAAAATGAAATTAGTGCATGAAAAAGACCCTCTGAATAGCATCCAATGAGGAAAATTGTCGACAAAGGAGAGGAAACCACCAATAAGGCTAATGGCATCCAAGACATTGCACAAATCCTAATGTGTGAATAGTTTTTTTCCGTCGTGTTAGAACTTAGAGTCACCCTCACACTTCTAGAGGATAAGCCCACTACCCATCACATAGGTTTGTAATGGTAATTTTATGATAGAGTGTCAAATGGAAAAAACTCAACATAGAAATGTTCAAACACATAAATTTCTAGAAAATAATGCATAAGAAAGTGAGGTTTTGGCTAACTTTAGTCAATTATTAAAGATAAGTGTGAGTGTATGGAAGAATTTAATGAGAAGGATAAATTAGTCTACTACTCACACCAGGCCTTACGAACAGACAAATGAAGAAAAATCTCAGACACAAGAACTCATTGATCTAAACTTTAAAACACTAATAACAATTACAACAACATCACAATCAAGCATACATTGTAACACAACAATAATATCTAAATTGAAACATTCAATGATGATAAAATCATAGTAAGAAACAAGTAAGATAATGGAAAATAAAGTTGAATTTTATTAGGCAAAATGTCTCAAATCTCATACATAAAAACTAGAGTCTGGCTCTGTTACATGAAAACATTACATGAGGGAGTCTATGCTCAACCATTCAAACCCAAAAATGACATTCTAATGTTGCATTTATAGTATAAACAATGAGTGATAGCATATAATTCGAGTTGGATCCTCTAACATAGGATTCTCCCACTTAAACTAAAAATATTACATTTGTACAAGTGGAAAAAACAAACTGCTAAAACAAAGAAAATGTTGGCAACAACCCTAACACCATAATATTTTCTTAATGAGGTGTCCCTTGAGCACATATCCTTCATTACCATGTGTCCACCAGCTTCAAATGGCCTCCAAGCATCTGTTTTAAGCTCCACCGACCACCTGGTGACCATTGATTCTCTCAAAACCCATCAAAACAGGAATTGGCAACGAATCCTGAGGTGATGGTTGTATCAGCCAGTTTGTAGCGGATTTCACAACGAATTCTGTATCACCCTCCTGTGTACACTATTTTGCAGCAGATTCCATAGAGAGTGTGAAACTTCTGTGTATGTAGATCATTTCACAACACATTCCATAGTGAACTGCAACTTTTGTCTGTGTAGATCATTTCGCAGCGCCAGACACTACGAAATGTCCTTTAGTTGCTTGTGTTGTACAGTTTGAGCCAAAAATACCCAAAAACCTTAGAAAAAGGTGTATAAGCATGTAGAATCCTCCTAAGCAGGTATATTCATGATACTTCCCACAAAAAACTTTAAAATGCAAGGGTGACCATCTTCAAAATTGAGAGTCTTTCAACCACTCATTTTCACCTCCTTAGTCTGGTACTTCTTCTGGTTGCATCTTGAGATAACACATTGAAATTTCTTTGAGCTAAATCATATTTGATGGGATGTAGATCCAAATTGATCTTTCTAATATGAGATTGTAAATTTATGTCCTGCCTGTATAGATTTCTAAGCTTGTTATGAAGGGGAAGAAATCGCTTTGTTGTAAGCCTGGTCAGATCAATGGTTTCTTTATACATATCCATAAGATCCTTCAATTTTTTCCTCTCAACGAACCCTTCTTCCTTCATGCAAGCAACCTCTTTTCTGGCATCTATGAGTTGTCTGATCAATCTTTTTAAGGTAGGGTTTTTAGGGGGAGTAGTTATTTCTATGACTTCAATGTGTTTTTCAGCAGTCTCAATTTTACCCTTATCCTTCCTCTTGACATAATCTTATGTTATGACCTGTTGTTAAACAGTTTCCTTCTTGGCTTATGAATGGATGAAGGGCCTCCTATCTCTAGTATCAACTGCAATAATAGGTGAGGGGAAGATAAATTTCTCCCTTTTTTGCATGTGGTTTTAGCTGAGGGGACTTTTTATAATTCTAGAGTTGGTTGGGGTGAAAATTCCCTCTGTGGAGAGTGATGAGCTCCTCCTTATTCTTCTTCATGTTCCTTAGGAGCCTCATTATCTTTAGAAATATTTTTTCCCTTTCTATTTTTACTTATTTCTATTTGAACAACACTGTCATCTTGAAAAGGGATATGCACCTTAGATTGAGGAGTAGGGGCCACATTCAGTTGCAGATGTGCAAAGTGTAGTGTCCCCAAGACCAAGCCCCATTGTAAACCAAGTTCTGAAAGGAATTGTGATTATGTTTTATAGGCTGGTGAGCCAAGTTCTTATAATCTAGAGACTTATGTGTTGCTAGGCCAGGGAGCCTGAGTATTGAAGGCCAAGAGCCTGTTGTTGTATATGTAGTCATGCAGAACACTTAATAAAATATAAACACCACCAGGTGTAGACCGATCACGATGAATGAGTGAAGGGGGATTGAGAATCCACAGAATGGGCAAGGAATTAGGGGTTGGAAGCTAGGAAAGGGGCTAAGTTTTGAGCCTAGGGGCTAATCCTAGGGGGGTTTAAGCCTGGGAATAATATTTTAATATTATTCCAAAAGAACATGTGAATTTTATGTTTCATTGCATCCTAAGTTTTGGAAAGGGTAAGCATGCAAAGGCGATGCATGTTGATGGAACGCATGCAGTTCCAAGGGTGACAAGTGTCAGCCCTAGTGCATGCAAATAAAGCGGCCAGGAGGAGCTGTGAGAGGGATCTCCTCCATTCTACTGGACGGTCTGAAGGAAAACGATCTGACCTCTACAAAAGATTACCCTGGTGCATCCCTGAAAGCCAAAAAGTCTAGGTTGACTTCTGAGAGAGCCGGTACCACCCCTGTCTGAACAGTTCAAACTTGTGTCGATCCTGCGTGGATTGTTTGTCACACATCCCCGACAACCAGAGCGTGAGTCTATTCCATGCTGGTGGATTGGGAAATAGAAGCGACCAACCATTGTTGAACCTGTTGGGAAGCCTGTGTATGTTTTCCCTGTGAGTTGTTGTGACCACGTAGTGCTGGACTGTGTGGGGTCTTGTTGGCCTGTGGTGCAACGCTCTCTCCAGGTGAGAGAGGTGATTGAGGTTGGAAGAATAGGTTGTTGGCCTGTGAGCGATTCTCTCCAGGTGAGAGAGTGCGTGAAGGAAGGAGAGGACTCTTGGAAGGAACCCTGTAGCTACCACAGAGCTCGGAGACTTCTGGTCTGGCCTATTCCTGTAACCCAAGGCAAGGGAGATTAGCATCTGAAGGACTCTCCAGGTGATAGAGAAGGTGTATACTCCTAGGGTGGAACAGGCATGTGGGGAATGAGGGTCTGTGGGTAGTGTGTGTGGGAGGTTCCTTGGAGAGAATCCCTTCCTTGTGGTTGTGTGTTGTTTTCCCTGTAACCTCAGCCTAGCCCGGTATTCCTTGTCTTGGGGTGGACCTTAGTCCCAGCTCGGGGGTGACCCGCTGCTGAGTTGATGAGCAGTGTGGTCTAAGGCTGGGAGGTTTGTGGAAGGCCTGCACTTGGTTGGTGGATTCTACCATTGTTAAAAGATAAGTATCTGATTATGTTTTAATCATGTTTTGCATGACTCTACTTCTTATGATAACATGATTTCTGCTGTGTATATGAATTAATATGAAAATCTAATTTCTTTCTGATTATGGCAGTAATTCATATGAATACTCTGTGTTGAATGTGTTTATTATTTAAATGCATGTGGGTTAAATAACATCTATATGAATTATGTACAAATGGTGTTATAGTTTTCTTTTAAGAGTGATTAAACCTTAGTAGCAGAAAAGGTGCGCTACAGTTTGGTATCAGAGCGTGAGTAAGCCCAGAGTTCTGAAATGGGTGCGCTACAAATTGGTATTAGAGCGCGATTAAGCCCGGAGTTCTGAAATGGGTGCGCTACAAATTGGTATCAGAGCCAAGGTTTCGACACTGATCCTAGATGGGCCAGTGGAGCGGTCTTTAGACCGAGAATGCGAAGGGAAATTGGGTCTGGAAGGCCAATTTCGGACCCTGGTTTGCTCCAAAATGTCAAGAAGTTACTTGACGATTTTTAAGCTCAGGAAGTTTAGCGGCATGTGAAACAATAGTCGGGGTGGTCTATGGCCACAGGAAAATAAGACTCCACACCAGTAGCATTAGAACCTTAGGATCTGCTCAGAGAGGGAAGGTGGACCCTCGTGACCGTCGGATCTGGAGAGTATGCGCAGGGTTTAAAGCCCTTTTTGAAATTGCATAGAAGTGTGGAAATCGCGATATGTGAAATTCTGAAACAATCTACACCGTAGATCGTGGGGAGAAGAACTTGACTGTTGGATCAAGTAGTTTAATAGACAGTGATTTCAGGATTTCGGCAAATAGAAGTTCAAGATGTGTGGATGCATGAACTTCTGATGCCGAAACCGTGAAATGTCGAAAGGATGTGCGTTGTAGATCTGAGAAAGATCTGACCATTGGATTTTACTAGGAAGGGACATGGACACATGAAGATGTACCACGTGCCAGTGGGTCGAGAAGAAAAATGAGAGTGGTGGGACCTGATGACGTAGTTAAAAGTGACATGGACCCTCCTGAACATACCACATGCCATGGTGGTGAAGGGCGACAACTATGCTATGGGCCTGGAGAATAAAGTAATTCGCGATTTCAGGAACTTGCGAGATAAGGGCATGGGAGCTTGACATTGAAACTCATGAAGTCACGAAGTAGCAAGAACGAGAGGAGAAAAGTCAACATATATTCTCAAGGTTTCGTGAAAGGGAGGCACCAGGGTTGGATTCCACAACTCACAAAGGTGCGAATAGTGAAGGGTGCTAGCACTTAGCCCTAGACTACGGTCATGCGTAGCAAATGCTAGCGAGGAGGGAGCCACACCCGTGTCGCATCTTGGGTATCGGTGGTTAGAGGAAATAAGTCGAGGGTCTTCGACTCACGAACTCGTGAGATCATGAGTTGAAAAAGGGTGAATCTGGTTACGAATATCTAACTGTGGGATCTTCGTGGACCAAAACCCGAAGTCCTGAAATCCCAAAGTGCCAAGAATAAAAGTTTCGAAAACACAAAAATTGCATAACCAAACGAGAGCTTAGAAAACTTAATTGAATCAAAATGTCTTTCATTCTTGTTCGTATTGGCTTATAAATGTTACAGATTGTTCCAAAGGAGTAATGGCTTGACAAACTTCAAATTTAATTGCACAGTGCATGTGCAGAGTTCAACGGAGCTCAGGTTTCCAGCTAACCAATGTCGAGTATGGAATGGGAAAAGGTGATGATTACCTCCGAAACAGGAGACGAACGGGAAGGTAAAGATGTCAATATGGGAGTGGAAGGATCGAAATCCAATGGGAATGGAAAAGAGATGGATAAGGAAGAACATATGATGCAACTCATCGAAAGATTGCAGAAAGATGCCCAGGCTCACCTAGCTGATAGTCGAAATCTCATGAAAATCCGGGATCGACAGGGTGAATTCAATTTAAAAATGTTGAAGAGCCTGGAAAGAATAGAGACGAAATTAGAAAAGGGGAGTGACACAAGCAGATCAAGAAGTGTCAGAACCCCTGAGGGGCAAGGATGATTTTAAGGATGGAAATTTATTTTAAAATGTAGAAACCTTGGCGATTCTTACAAATCCTTCATATGCCAACTATAAATGTTTGGCGATATTTTTGTAAAAATATTCAAATTTCTAAGGACTTTATATAGTTTTTATAAAATTCTGGCGATTTTTAAGGTAAAATAATTTTATCCTATAGAATTTGGACGAATCATTTTTAAAATAGAGAATCTCGTTTTTGGAAAAACCATGGAAAAATAGCCCATGAGCGAAATTTAGCCCCTAAAATCATCCATGCTGAGGGGAGAAGGAGATCGAGGAGTGGTAACAGACATTACCGTATCTCCCCGAAGCATTATGGCAAGTAGATGCACAGTAGTTCAAGTCCATCCCCTACCAGAAAACATCGAAAATATGGAAAGGATGAATTGAAAGGGGAGATGAACAAAATTAAGCCTCCAAAATTTGATGGAGAACATAAGAAGGAGGAAGATGTCGAGACATGGTTGCTTGGCATGAAGAAATACTTCCAACTGCATAATTATTCTGCCCATGCAGAAGGAAGAATTGCAATGTACCAACTAAAAGGAAAGGCATCCATGTGGTGGGATCAATTTGTACAGGTGAAACACATCCGAGAGAAAGAGGTCACTTAGAAGGAATTTAAGAGGTATTTAGAGAATAAATACCTGACTAAAAGATACTATGATAGAAAGATGAAGGAGTTCTTCGAACTCAAGTTGGGAAGTATGACCATTGATGAGTATGAACGAAATTTTCTGGAACTACTTAAGTATGTTCCATTTATCAAAGATGAGGCTGTCAAGATTCAGAGGTATCTAAGTGGACTGCCACCTTCCATTGGTGACAAGATTCAGTATGACGATCCTAAGACCATGGAAGAAACCATAATAAGGGAGAAATGTCTATACGAACAGCAAAGAGAAAAGCCTACCTTTCAGAAGGCTTGGGATGACCAGAAGAGGTTTAAGAAAGAACAGAGGCAGAAGGGAAACAAGCCTCCCTTTTTCAAGAATGTCCCTGGGGAACAATCATCCTTTAGAAACCCCAGGAAAGTTGAAGGGAGTGAGTAGATGCCAAGGCCTCCACCTATGGAGTGTTGGGGATGTAAAGGGAATGATAGGTATAGAGACTGCCCCCATAGAAAAGACAAAGCAAGAATTGTCCATACTGTTCAGCAAGCTGAAACAATGGAAGATATGGGCAGTAGAATGCCAAGGATCTACACAGCCCTGGAAAACAAGCAAGCAGAATTTCAATTACACATGATTGAAGTGGAAGGTACGATCAACAACCGACCACTTGTTATTTTAATTGATTCAGGGGCTAGCCATAGTTATGTAGATCCTAGAGTGGTGGAAAGTTTGCATCTAACGAGAAGCAAACATGAGAAGTATTGGTTAGTGCAGTTGGCCACAGGGACCAAGAGGAAGGTCAATGAATTGGTTAAGTCTTGTTCAGTAGACATGAAAGGAATGAGCACTAAGGTTGAATTGAACATTCTGCCATTGGGCTCATATGATTGCTTAATTGGTATGGACTGGTTGGACCAATACCATGCCCTTCTGGATTTCCGTAACAAGAGGTTCACATGCCTGAACAAAGAGGGACATTAGGTAACAGTCCAAGGAATTCCTAGAGCCATGGCTGTGAGGGAAATCTCAGCCATGCAGCTGGAGAAATGTTACCAGAAAGGATGTCAATTATTTGCAGCTCGGGTGGAAGAAGCATCCCGAAATGTAGTATCGAATCTGGCAGACCAAGAAGTACTCAAAGAATTCAAGGATATATTTCAGGAGGTACCTGGACTACCTCTGAAGAGGGACATCGATTTTTCCATAAATTTGATGCCTGGAGCAGCTCCAGTTTCGAAGGCTCCTTATAGAATGAGTACACCAGAGCTAAAAGAGTTGCAACTACAGCTCGAAGAGCTACTGAAGAAAGGTTACATTCACCCCAGTGTGTCACCATGGGGAGCCCCGGTCCTATTAGTGAAGAAGAAAGATGGAACGTTGAGGCTGTGCATTGATTTTCAATAGTTGAATAAGGTCACTATCAAGAACAAGTATCCTCTGCCAAGGATTGATGATATTTTTGATCAGTTGATGATATTTCTGATCAAGATATCACCAAGTGAGAATAAAGGATGAGGACATCAGCAATACCGCCTTTAGAATAAGGTACGGTCATTATGAGTTCATGGTGGTGTCGTTTGGACTGTCCAACGTGCCTGTTGTTTTCATGTTCTTAATGAATGGAGTGCTCAGAAATTATTTGGACAAGTTTGTCATAGTCTTCCTGGATGATGTCTTGGTGTATTCCAATATAGAGGAGGAACATGAACAACACTTGAGAATGGTGCTACAGGTGTTGAGAGAACACCTGCTGTACGCAAAACTGAGCAAGTGCTCTTTTTACCAAAGGCAGATCCATTATTTGGGGCACATTATATCTGAAGAAGGGATTGTTGTGGATCCTGAGAAGGTACATTCCATTCAAGAATGGCCAGTGCCAAGGAATGTGATAGAAGTTAGATATTTTATGGGTCTGGCAAGCTACTATAGGAGGTTTATAGTCAGATTCTCAAGGATAGCTCATTCTATCACTTCCTTGCAAAGGAAGGGGAAGAAGTTCCAGTGGACTGAAGAATGTGAGAGCAGTTTCCAGCGATTGAAGCAACTGCTAACCAGTTCTCCAATCTTGAATATTGCAGATCCAAATAAGGGTTACGTAGTGTGCACATATGCATGTAAGGAGGGGTTGGGAGGAGTTCTCAACCAAGATGGATTTGTAGTTTGTTATGAATCCCGAAATTTGAAGGAACATGAGAAGAATTATTCCATTCATGATTTAGAGCTGGAAGAAATCGGTCATGCCATGAGGAAATGGAGACATTACCTCATGGGCAAGAGATTTGAGTTGAGAACAGACCATAATGGTCTGAAGTATTTATTTGATCAGTCGATCTTAAATGCCAAGAAAATCAAATGGTTGGAGTTTCTGTGAGAATATGACTTTGATATCAAGCAGATCAAAGGGAAAGAAAATAAGGTGGTTGATGCACTCAGCAAAAAAGTGCATGAATTACATGCTACAGCCATTAGCATGTACATAACTAAGATTAAAGACAGAATTTTGGAAGCTACCAATGCCGATTTGTAGTACAGAGGTCTAGTAGCAAAGCTACAACAGTGTGAGAGACCACAAACCAAGGAAAGATACACCTTGGGAATTGATGGCTTACTTCTGTATAAAAACAGAGCATATGTACCCAATGTCCAAGAATTGAAGTTGGCAACTCTAAAGGAGATGCATAACGTGACTTATGCTGGACATCCTGGATATCAGAAGACTATGGCAGTAGTCAAAAGCCATTACTTTTAGCCGATTTTGAAGAAAGAAATTGTTGAATACATCACCAGATGTATGGAGTGCCAAAAGGTTAAGGATGAGCATAGGCACCCAGCAGGGTTGCTGCAGCCTTTACCTATTCCTGAGTGGAAATGGGATGTGGTAACAATGGATTTTATCACCAGACTACCTAGGACAAGCAAGCAGCATGATTCAATCATGGTGTTGGTGGACAAGCTTACTAAAGATGCCCATTTTATTCCACTAAAAACCACCCACCGGGCAGCAGATGTTGCTGATATCTTCTTAAAAGAAGTTGCACGCTTGCACAAAATTCCTAAGACAATTGTGTCTGATAGAGACCCAAAATTCACTTCGAATTTCTGGAAAGGACTGTTCAAGGGATTCAGAACAAATCTAAACTTTAGTACAATGTATCATCCCGATTCTGATGATCAGACAGAGAGGGTGAACTGGGTAATAGAAGACATGCTAAGAATGTATGTGATGGATAAACCATCAAGGTGGGAAGACTACCTGCATTTGGTAGAATTTGCCTACAATAATGGGTATCATGCATCATTGAAGATGATCCCATTCAAAGCACTTTATGGAAAAAAGTGCAACACTCCGGTGAGATGGGATAATCCAGCTGACAGAATAGTAGTTGGGCCTAAACTGCTCAAGGAGATGGAAGATCAAATGATAAAAATTAAACATAATCTAAAAGTTGCCCAGGATAGGCAGAAAAGTTACGATGATAGTAACAGAACCCATAGAGAATTCAAAGTGGGTGACCATGTTTTCCTGAAAGTGAAAACTAACAGAAGTTCCCTGAGGTTGGGAAGTTGCGCCAAAATGGCAGCAAGATTTTGTGGGCCATTTGAAATCCTGGAAAGGATTGGGCCAGTTGCATACATGCTTACATTACCTGCATCTATGACTGTACATAATGTGTTTCATGTTTCACTACTTAAGAAATATGTACCTGATGCTAATCATATTATCGATTGGAATGTGATTCAGGTGGAACCAGAAGGTGTCCTGCAAGTGCATCCTGTGCGCATATTGGACAGGAAAACCAAACAGCTCTGAAATCGAGATATAGAGCTTGTAAAGGTCCAGTGGACCTGGTACGGTCCCGAGGATGCGACATGGGAGCATGCAGATGTTATGCAGACAGAGTACCTGCATCTTTTTGAAGATTTTGAAAGGCTTACAGAAACAGTGTAAGTTGCACTGAGGACAGTGCAAAAATAAGGGGAGGGGGATTGTACTGTCCCCAAGGCGGAGCCCCGTTGTAAACCAAGTTCTGAAAGGAATTGTGATTATGTTTTATAGGCTGGTGAGACAAGTTCTTATAAGCTGGAGACTTGTGTGTTGTTAGGCCAGGGAGCCTGAGTATTGAAGGCTAGGAGCCTGTTGTTGTATATGTAATCATGTAAAACATTTAATAAAATATAAACACCAACAGGTGCAGACCGACCACGATGAATGAGTGAAGGGGGACTGAGCATCCACATAATGGGCAAGGAATTAGGGGCTGGAAGGTGGGAAAGGGGCTAATTTTTGAGCCTAGGGGGGGCTTAAGCCTGGGAATAATATTTTAATATTATTCCAAAAGAACATGTGCATTTTATGATTCATTGTATCCTAAGTTTTGGAAAGGGTAAGTATGCAAAGGGGATGCATGCTAATGGAACGCATGCAGTTCCAAGGGTGACAATTGTCAGCCCTGGTGCATGCAAATAAAACGACCAGGAGGAGCCGTGAGAGGGCTCTCCTCCATTCTATCGGATGGTCTGAAGGAAAACGATCGGACCTCTGCAAAAGATTACCCTGGTGCATCCCTAAACTTTGAAAAGCCTGGGTTGACTTCTAAGAGAGATGGTACCGCTCCTGTATGAACAGTTCGAACCTGTGTCGACCCTGCGTGGATTGTTTGTCACGCATCCCCGACAACCAGAGCGTGAGTCTATTCCATGCTGGCGGATTGGGAAATAGAAGGGACCAGCCATTGTTGAACCTGTTGGGAAGCCCATGTCTGTTTTCCCCATGAGTTGTTGTGACCACACAGTGCTAGAATGCGTGGGGTCTTGTTGGCCAGTGGTGCAATGCTCTCTCTAGGTGAGAGAGGTGATTGATATTGGAGGAACAGTTTGTTGGCCTCTGAGCAATTCTCTCCAGGTGAGTGAGTGCGGGAAGGAAGGAGAGGACTCCTGGAAGGAACCCTGCAGCTTCCACAGAGCTCGGAGACATTCGGTCCGGCCTGTTCCTGTAACCTAAGGCAAGGGAGATTAGTAGCTGAAGGACTGTCCAGGTGATAGAGAAGGTGTATACTCCTAGGGTGGAATAGGCATGTGGGGAATGAGGGTCTATGGGCAATGAGTGTGGGAGGTTCCTTGGAGAGAATCCCTTCTTTGTGGTTGTGTGTTGTTTTCCCTGTAACCTCAGCCTAGCCCGGTATTCCTTGTCTTGGGGTAGAGCTTCGTCTCAGCTCGGGGGTGACCCACTGCTGAGCTGATGAGTAGTGTGGTCTAAGGATGGAAGGTTTGTGGAAGGCCTGCACTTGGTTGGTGGATTCTACCACTATTAAAAGATAAGTATCTGATTATGTTTTAATCTTATGTTTTGTGTGACTCTACTACTTATTATATCATGATTTTCACTGTGTATATGAATTAATATGAAAAGCTAATTGCTTGTTGATTATGGTAGTAACTCATATGAATACTCTGTGTTGAATGTGTTTATTGTTTAAATGCATGTGGGTTAAATAAAATCTGTATAAATTATGTACAAATGGTGTTATAGTTTTCTTTTAAGAGCGATTAAACCTTAGTAGCAAAAAAGGTGCGCTACAGTTTGGTATCAGAGTGCGAGTAAGCCCAAAGTTCTGAAATGGGTGTGCTACAAATTGGTATTAGAGCGCGAGTAAGCCCAGAGTTCCGAAATGGGTGCGCTACACAAAGGAAATGAATTTCTCCTAAGCTATGTTTATTTTCTTCAACTCCTCCATCACAAGAATCCTAATCAACCCTGAGTGGAAAGCACTTGTGTCCACAGCCTTGGATTTGGCTTGGACCCTATCAACCATTTTCCCCATACTCTTAAAAAAATAGAAAGGGATGTTCATTAGGTCTTTGTCTGTGAAGTGAAACAAAATTCTAATGTGATATTGGTAAATCGTATAGAATCTTCCCTCACATGTAAAATATCTCTAGATCACCTTTAACATCTTGTCAAATCCCTCAACGAAGTGGCTTCTAGGCACTCCATTTGATAGGTTATCTCCTTGACACTTTGTTTTGAGGAACTCTTTAGAGAAGGTTGCATTAGGAGTCATGGATTTAAACCATCTTTCACCAGTGTTAGGTATCTAAGTGGTTGTTGCAATGGTGTCTTCAGATAACTCCATTTCAAGTGTTACCACCTTGGTTTTAGTTCCATCAAAATTTAAGGCAAACTCTCTGGCTACCTCAGGGTGTACCCTCAGCATATTATGATAGAAATTTAAACATCCAACCCTATGGAAAACCTCTATGATCAGAGGTTCATCATCAAACAACTAAATATCACAAGGATCTGTCCTGACTACATTCCCACCCTTGTGAGCATTTTTTTGTTGTGGTGTATCCATTTTCTATAAATAGGAAGAAAAACATTACAATAATCTAAGAGATATGAGAGGCCAAACAAGGACAGAGGTCTTAGGGTTTGAATGATGGTCTTTTTCAAAGTTGGTTTCTTCTAAGGATTCATAGTTTTCCTATCTATTTGACTGTTGAGATTATGAAAGGGAAACTGAGGGTTAAGAAATGGAAGATAACCCTTCAGGAAAAGGGATATGCAAGGAGGAAGAAAATGCCAATTTTTTGAGCTTAACAATTCATCATCATTTGCAAGGTCATCACCATTTTAATCAGCAAGGCTCTTAAACATTTCAATGTAGACATACCTTAGATTTGAAATAAAAATTGAACTGTAAAGGAAAAGAGTTGATGTAGGTTATATGAACATAGGATAATGATGTTGAGTTTGATTCACAGGTTCCCAGTGCTAGAACATGGGATCCACAACATATTTTGTAGCATAAATAGCAAGGGCCAAGCAAGAGATAGGCACAACAGCTCTGATAGTAGAATTTTATAAATCGTAGTAGATTAGGATGGACACCATGGCTTGAAATTAGATATGCTTCAGAGTGTATGAAACCTCCTGCAACAACTCTAACCTTAAATTCCCCTCTGCCAGCCAGTCTGCAGTAGAATCTGCAATGCCTGTTTGAACTTAGGATCTTTTGTAGTGTCGAACTAGGAGCAAATTTGAAATCTTTGAGAAAACAATTAGACAACCTTAAATGAGTAAATATCAAACTATTTCCTTTAAATCATGGATGGTGAAATCAATGAGATCCGTTGGAATAAGCCTCATAAGTGAAATACTGGTAATGAGGGAGGATGTACTCAAGATGCACTACAAAATGTCCCGATGAATTGGCACCGTACTAAAGCAAATTGATTTAACCTTCTAATGGGTAGAGGGACAAAGTTGATGCAGGAGCATCACTCCACATCATCGAGCATCAGCCAGCTAGCAGCACATCAAAGCGCAATCATGAAGAAGAGAGGCACCATCCCTCTCAATTTTAAAATTTTAAAATGTATTTAATGATTGTAAGGATGGTAGAGCCAAAAGCCATGCATGTACGCAGACTTTAGATAAAGGTTGCCTTAAATTATTGTAAGGTTGATATCTAGATCCAATTCGGACTAGACAGCCATTCAATGTAATTGAATGTAAATTAATGAGAGTTGGTGAGGATGGAGGGAAGAGCTCGAGGAGCCCCCTTTTGTAAAAAGATATTCTTTTGTTTTTCATGGAGGTAGAGAAGAACAGAGAATAGGTTAGGGAGAAGAGATGAAGTTGTGACTCTATTGCAGTCTGAGCTCACATTGTAAAGACACATTTCATATTAATACAATCATAGCAGGTTTTCCTGCATGTTGTTTTTCATGTGTTTGTGAGTTCATGAATGAATGTCTTTATGTGTAGATGATATGTTGTAGATGTATGTTAGATGTGCATTTGTAGGGATAGATAGAATTTCCTATATGAGAGTTCTTTGATTTCAAGTTTGGATTCTTTGTGGTTTCATGAAAGAGTGCATGACAGAGTACTGCGGTCTATGAAAACTAGTGTAGGAGTGCACTTCTGAATTCTACGAAATTTCAAACAAAGACGTGCCAAGAGGGCGCACTAGCTAAAGTCATTGACTCAAGGAGGAAGCCTCAAGGTTGTTGAACACCTTGAAGGAGAAACTTTGCAGAGAAGAGCATAGAGAGGAGAAGCAGAATTGTTGAGAATTCTGTAAAGGCTCTGCCAGGAGGGCATTGCGTAGATGCATAGGATGAATTAAGGGGAACTCTATTTTGAGTTCGGTGAGAAGATAGAGTCACTGAGGATTATGGAGAAACCTACCAGGTGGGCATTGAGAAAGTGCATAGAGTGCACAAAAGAACTCTATTATGAGTTTTGAGAAGAAGGATAAGTGTCACAGGAAATACACTCACAGATTTGTTGAATACTCTGTAGACTCATCAAGATGTGCTTGAGTAGAAGTCGCCAGGAGGGAACTTCTTAACCCTTTGTGCAAAGGAGGAAGACAAAGTTACTGAAGACTCTGCATTGGAGGAATAGTGCTTTGGAGCACAAGGTTCACAAAATCTAAGAAGGAAGAAGAGTGACTTTGCATGCAACATTCCAATAGGAAGGAGCAAGAGAGGCTAAGACACTTTGAGGTAAAAGCCACAGATTTGAGCAGAGGAGATAGCACCATTTCGTGCGAAAGTCCTACAAGAGTTTGCAAAGATTGAAGAAATCCTTTAAGGATTTAAAGTAGCAAAACTCAGAAGGGATAGAACCTCTTTGAATTGATCAAAGGGATATAGAGAGAGAAATTGTTTCGTAGAAGGAGGATGCTAAGTCATTGTCCAGAAGTCCTTGAGAAGCAGAGGCAACGATTAGAGTTCTCTGTGGAGAAGTTGCGAAATTGCGAGGACCGTAGGATTTCAAGAAGTTACAAGGTGGTTAGTGGATGGAGAAACACATCACCTTAGGATCTAGGATCAATGTGAGCCATTGATCATTATTTGCGTAAGCTGTTGGATCATTTTGTGAATTCGGGAATCGTGAGGTTGGAATGCAGGCCAAATCCTTGGTTGCTCCATGTACCGAATCACGAAAGGGGTGACAAGAGTAGAAACGAACGATGGAGATGCTTTGTGGAGAAGTGTGAAATGTCGTGAGCCATTAGATATTGTATATCAGAAAGAAGGTTAAAGGGAGTGTCTTTCAATACTCAAAGTTTAGGAGGAGTAGCGACCATTGGATGAGAAGAAACTGGAGCCGTTGATTCCCCTTTGGAGTGGGATTTTGACATTTTAGCATTTTGGGGTTCGGCATTTCAGCAATTCCGATGACAAGGAGTCGGGGCACTTTGTGTTGAAAACCCCTAAGTCGCAAAACACGACGTGTCTTTGGAGTAGGGCTATGGTCACAGAGGAAGCAGTCACATGGACCAATATTTGGTCAGGGGCTAATCGTCGTTGAGCCCATTTCAACATTTCAGCATTTCGGGGTTCAGGAAGTAGAGGAGGCTGTGATTTTGGAATCGAGAGTTTCAAACTCTCGGTTTGCAAAATCCCCAAAGATCCAGAGCCATCGAATCAAGGAAGATCTCAATCGTAGATCACGTGGGAGGTGAGGCTTTGGGAATTCGGGAATCAGAGTTTTGAAAGGTAAGGAGACTCTCTGCTATTTATTTTCGCGAGTCACAAAATCATGAAGAGAGAAAGGAAAAATTCCCGAAGG
This sequence comes from Picea engelmannii, assembly GCA_009831015.1. NCBI lineage: Eukaryota > Viridiplantae > Streptophyta > Pinopsida > Pinales > Pinaceae > Picea > Picea engelmannii. Next base: position 1,470,106 of record ML776663.1, read on the forward strand.
GATGAGGGACAATAGCCATTGGGCCTCAATCGGGTTTTGAGACTTAAGAGGTAGAGTTGCATGGTCAACACAACTTTTGAAATCACGAAGAGAGAAACCCCGAAAGGTGGGTCCCAAGAATCAGTCAGAGGATACGTATGGTGGAAGTCAAAGGAGTGTTCAAGGTTCAGAGAAAATCCCAAAAGAACGTAAGCCGTTGGATCGAGGTAGGTCCATAACCGTCAATCTCGCCAAAGGAGAAATTTCAGAGTTCAGGGAATGGAGTGACCAGTGGTTGGGGTCGTTGCATTTCAAATTCCCTGTTACCAAAATCCTAATACAGCTAGGACCATTGGATCAAGGGAGGCTCTTAGCCACCAATCTCATCTAAGGGAGCGATTTTGGGTTTCGGGTTTGAAGAGTCAAAGACTCGACTCTCTTGCATCGTTGATTCATGAAATGCGAAAAAACGTCTCTTGTCTTGGCTGGAGGTCATATCTGGTGGTCATGTGGAGGTGAAGACTCATGCCTGGTGCATGTTGTGCAGGTGGGGTTTTCGTGAAGGACCTTTGGATTCATTCAATGGGTTCCAGTAGGAGTCCGAAGAGCCATTTCAGCTTAGAAGAAGATCAATCCAGATACTGGGAGGTCACAGAACCCTATTGGGGTCAAGGATCTATGCCAAGTGGTATCAGAGCTTGATTTTGTCTGTATATTGCAGGCAGAGGGCGCCATAGGAAAAGGAAGACAAAATGTTAAAGCTCTGTGATGATTGTTGCAAGGTGCGCAGAAGTCAATTGACAGTCAGGAGGACTGTAGGAAAGGATGGAAGAACTCATGATTGCAGAGTGACAACAACAAGTTTTCCAGGAGGGTAGACAGGAACATGAAGATGGCTACTAAAGGCCATGGGTGTGGTCACAGGGAAGACCACAAGTAGAAGAAAAATCCAGAGATGGATCTGAAACTCGCTAAGGTGAGGGAAAGAATAGAGCAGCTTTCATTGTGAATGCAACAAGATGCAAAGACACATTGGGTATATGAATGGCCCATGAAGAGAAAGTTGAAGTGGCCAGTCAAAAAATTGTTGGCCAGAAGACAACAAAGGATTTTGAGGAGGTGGTTAAGGTATGTGAAAAGCCTCAGGGCCACAGAGGAGATGGTTCATGCTTGTGAACCAGAAGCTGGGAGAAATCTCAGTGATGATGAAGAGGAGAGATTGGGAAGAGATATGATAGACTTCCAAGTGGATAGAGATGGACTTTCAAATTTCCAGGTGGGCAATAGAAAGAGATCAAGTGAAGGCCTCGTATACTGCTAGGTGGGTAGAGGAAGAGGAGAAACTCCATATTGCCATGAGGGAAAGGGAGAGTAGATGAGGCCACATGAGAGTCTCATGAACTCAGAGGAGAGTTCGGATCAACAAGGAGTGTTGTGGAAGGAAGGTCAGAAATACATTATGATCATTGGGGGAATTGAAGTATTCCTACCAAGCATCCTAGTTGAGGCTAGAGTATGTGTTGTAGAAGCAACAACAAAAAAAGGACAGCCAACAAAAACTGTCACAAAAGAATAATTGAGGAAGACATCAGGAGGTACCCCAACAGAAGGAGAAGAAGATGATAATTTGGTAGAATGGATCAAAGATTCCATCCAGGTAGCTGAAACAAAGACACCTGTAGCACTGAAGCTGACAGTCGAAGAAGAGTATGAAGATAAGATTCTCACTTTATGGGAGAAGGAGTTAGAAATGCTGGAGGATTGGTTGAACCATCTTTTGACGGGCGAAATTGACCATTCGTCAACTGGAAGAGCGAGCCCGGTCCGGGGTTGTCTAAATAACCCAAGCCGTTTGGGGTAACTCGTTCTGACGGGTTTAATGGCTCCGTTAGCCAATCTAAGAATCCTAAAAGAAACGAATAAAAGAGAGAAATAACTAACTAATTACTAAACACACTATAT
>ML776663.1:1480112-1563880 GCA_009831015.1 Picea engelmannii
TTTCCTTTGGCCATGCAACCAAAGGTCACTGCTCTGGTTTGGTGACCAGATAGTGGCAATGTCATACTGCTAAATACCTATGAACATAATGGGTCGGCTCGTGATGAGACCTCCCATCCTCTTGGTTAGGTCTTGCATTTATTAATTTTATCATTTTTCTTGGGGTCCCTTAGTTTCTTATCGAGAGGCTTTTTATTGCCTTCTCGGGGATCCCCTGAGCGAAGCATCTCTAGGTTTTATTTCCTATGGATTTTATCTTTTACCAGCTGCTTTTACCTCCTGGGCCTTTAGCCCCTTCTTCCCACAAGACAAAGTGTACCCTGAAAGGTCATCCTAATGTCCAGACTAGGGGAATGGGATGGATGAGTAGCGTATAAGATGTAAAAGTGATAAGATGGCGGGAGTGGACGATGGCTCTGCAAATCCCCCTTGGTGGCTAACCAAAACCCATGAATACCCGCTTGCTAAATTATCCCATCAATCACCCCAACAATGGTCAAGTGGATTAGTGTAAGATCCAAGCAGTCATCTGAAATGAAAGGAACCTAACGCATATATAAGAAGGTTATAACGATCAAATATGACACATACCATGATACCTCGGACCAATTACCTCATGGAGCAAGAGTCCTCTCTGATGCTAGCCCAGGCCGGTAGTGATGGAAGCTTCTACTGCTGACAGGACAAGTCTGGTTGAGAAGAAGAAAGATGGGCCCTCCAGGGCCATGCTCAAGTCAATCTCACTCTTGGTACTCCATGTCTAGGACCATGCGGGCCTTGAGACATGATCTCCTAGTTATCCCTAGATATCGGGGATAACAGAGCCAAAAGCCATGCATGTACACAAACTTTAGATAAAGGTTTCCTTAAATGGTTGTAAGGTTGAGATCTAGATCCGATTTGGACTAGACAACCATTCAAAGTAATTGAATGTAAATTAATGAGAGTTGGTGAGGATGGAGGGAAGAGCTCAAGGAGCCCCCTTTTGTAAAAAGATATTCTTTTTTTTTTCAGTGAGGTAGAGAAGAAAAAAGAATAGGTTAGGGAGAAGAGAGGAAGTCGTGACTCTATTGCAGTCCGATCTCACATTGTAAAGAGGCATTTCATATTAATACAATCATAGCAGTTTTTCCTGCATGTTGTTTCTCATGTGTTTGTGAGTTCACAAATGAATGTCTTTATGTGTAGATGATATGTTGTAGATGTATGTTAGATGTTCATTTGTAGGGATAGATAGACTTTCCTATCTGAGAGTTCTTTGATTTCAAGTTTGGATTCTTTGTGGTTTCATGCAAGAGTGCATGACAAAGTACTGCAGTCTCTGAAAACTAGTGTGGGGCTACACTTCTGAATTCTGCATAATTTCAGACAAAGACATGAGAGGAAGCACACTAGATAAATTCATTGACTCAAGGAGGAAGCCTCAAGGTTTCTAAACACATTGAAGGAGAAACTGTGCAGAGAAGAGCACATACAGAAGAAGTAGAATTGTTGAGAATTTTGTAAAGGCTCTGCCAAGAGGGCATTGAGCAGATGCACAGGATGCATTAAGGGGAACTCTATTTCGAGTTCAGTGAGTAGATAGAGTCACTAAGGATTCTAGAAAACCCATCCAGGTGGGCATTGAGAAAGTGCATAGAGTGCACAGAAGAACTCTATTCTGAGTTATGAGAAGAAGGATAAGTGTCACAGGAAATATGCTCACAGAGTTGTTGAATACTCTGTAGACTCAGCAAGGTGTTCTTGAGTAGAAGTCACCAGGAGGGAACTTCTTAACCCTTTTTGCAAAGGAGGAAGACAAAGTTACTAAAGACTTTGCATTGGAGGAACAATGCTTTGGAGCATAAGGTTCACAAAAGCTTAGAAGGAAGAAGAGTTCCTTTGCGTGCACTATTCCAACAGGAAGGAGCAAGAGAGGCCGAGACACTTTGAGGTTAGAGCCACAAATTTGAGCAAAGGAGATAGCACCATTTCGTGAAAAAGTCCTGCAAGAGTTTGCAGAGATTAAAGAAATCCTTTAAGGATTCAAAGTAGCAAAACTCAGAAGGGATAGAACCTCTTTGAATTGATAAAAGGGATACAGAGAGAAAAATTGTTTCACAGAAGGAGTACACCAAGTCATTGGCCAGAAGTCCTTGAGAAGCAGAGGCAGATGGTCAGAGTTCTCTATGGAGAACTCATGAAATCGTGAGGACCGTAGGATTTCCAGAAGTTGCAAGGCGGTTAGTGGACAGAGAAACCCACCACCTTAGGATCCAGGATCAATGTGAGCCATTGATCATTGTTTACGTAAGTCGTTGGATCATTTCGTGAATTCGAGAATCATGAGGTTGGAATGCAGGCCAAATCCTTGGTTGCTCCAAGTCCCGAATCGTGAAATGGGTAACAAGAGAAGAAACGGACGGTGGAGATGCTTCGTGGAGAAGTGTGAAATTCCATGAGCCATTAGATCTCGTAGATCAGAGAGAAGGTTAAAGGTAGTGTCTTTCGATACTCAAAGCTTAGAATGAGTAGCGACGGTTGGATGAGAAGAAACAAGAGTCGTTGATTCCCCTTTGGAGTGGGATTTCGACATCTTGGCATTTTGGGGTTCGACATTTCAGAAATTTCGATGACAAGGAGTCAGGGCACTTTGCGTTGAAAACCCCGAAGTCACGAAACATGATGTGTCTTTGGAGTAGGGTTGTGTTCATGGAGGAAGAAGTCACATGGACCGAGATTTGGTCAGGGGATAATCGTCATTGATCCCATTTTGGCATTTCATCATTTCAGGGTTCGGGAAGTAGAGGAGGCTGTGATTTTGGAATCGAGAGCTTCAAACTCCCAGTTCGTGAAATACCGAAAGATCCAGAGTCGTCGGATCGAGGAAAATCTCAGTCGTATATCACGTGGGAGGTGAGGCTTTGGGAATTCGGGAATCAGAGTTTCGAAAGGTAAGGATACTCTCTGCTATGGATTTTCGTGAGTTGCGAAATCCTGAAGAGCGAAAGGAAAAATTCCCGAAAGGTTGAGGGACAATAGTCGTTGGGCCCCAATCAGGTTTCAGGGTTTCGGGACTCAATAGGTATAGTTGCATGGTCAACACAACTCCCGAAATCACGAAGAGAGAAACATCGAAAGGTGGGTCCCAAGTATCAGTCAGAGGATACGTATGGCGGAAGTCAAAGTAGTGGTCAAGGTTCAGAGAAAATCCTGAAAGAACATAAGTCGTTGGATCGAGGTAGGCCCACAACCATCGATCTTGCCAAAGGATAAATTTTAGAGTTCGGGGAATGGAGTGGCCAGTGGTTGGGGTCACTACATTTCAAAATCTCGATTACCGAAATCCCGATACAGCCAGGACCATTGGATCAAGGGAGGCTCATAGTCCTCGATCTCATCTAAGGGAGGGATTTTGGGTTTTGGGGTTTGAAGAGTCAAAAGACTCTACTCTCTTGCATCGTTGAGTCACAAAATGCGAAAAATTTCTCTTCGCTTGGCCGGAGGTCATATCTAGTGGTCATGTGGAAGTGAAGACTCATGCCTGGTGCACATTGTGCAGGTGTGGTTTTCGTGAAGGACCTATGGATTTGTTCAAGGGGTTCCAGCAGGAGTTCGAAGAGCCATTTCATCTCAGAAGAAGATCGATCCAGAGACTGGGAGGTTGCAGAACCCTGTTGGGGTCAGGTGTCTATGCCAAGTGGTATCAGAGCTTGATTTTGTCTATATATTGCAGGCAGAGGGAGCCAGAGGAAAAGGAAGACAAAGTGTTGAAGCTTTGTGATGATTGTGGCAAGGTGCGCAACAGTCAATTGACAGTCAGGAGGATTGTAGGAAAGGATGGAAGCACTCACGGTTGCAGAGTGACTACAACAAGTTTGCCAGGAGGGCAGACAGGAACAAGAAGATGGGCCATGGCTACTGAAGGCCATGGGTGTGGTCACAGGGAAGACCGCAAGCAGAAGAAAAATCAAAAGATGGATCTGGAACTTGCTAAGGTGAGGGAAAGAATAGAGAAGCTTGCATTGTGAATGCAATAGGATGCAAAGACACATTGGTTATATGAATGGCCCATGAAGAGAAAGGTGAAGTGGCCAGTTAAGAAATTGTTGGCCAGAAGACAACAAAGGCTTTTGAGGAGGTGGTTGAGGTATGTGAAAAGACTCAGGGCCACAGAGGAGATGGTTCATGCTTGTGAACCAGAAGCTGGGAGAAATCTCAGTGATGATGAAGAGGAGAGATCGTGCAGAGATATCATAGACTGCCAAGTGAACAAAGATGGACTTTCAAATTTCCAGGTGGGCAATAGAAAGAGATCAAGTGAAGGCGTCGTATACTGCTAGGTGGGTAGAGGAAGAGGAGAAACTCCATATTTCCAGTAGGGCAAGGGAGAGTAGATGAGGCCACATGAGAGTCTCATGAACTCATAGGAGAGTTCGAATCAGGAAGGAGTACTGACGAAGGAAGGTCAGAAATACATTATGATCATAGGGGGAATTGAAGTATTCCTACCAAGTAGCCCAGTTGAGGCCAGAGTATGTGTTGTAGAAGAAACAACAGAAGAAAGACAACCAGTAGAAATTGTCATGAAAGAAGAATTGAGGTAGGCATCAGGAGGTACCCTAGTAGAAGGAGAAGAAGATGAGCATTCAAAAGAATGGCTCAAATATTCCAGCCATGTAGCTAAAACAAAGACACCTACAACACTAAAGTTGATAGTAGAAGAAGAACATGAAGATAATATTCTCACTCCATGGGATAAGGAATTAGAAATGTTGGAGGATTGGTTGAACTATCCAGAGCTAGTAGATGACTGCCATGAGAAGATAGTCATGCAGATTTTAGCAAAAGAGAATTTGAAGAAATTGCTTGAGAATTTCAGCCAGGGAGCTGAACAGACGATAACTGCAGTGTTGAGGCATGCAGCAGAAGATGAAGGAGAATTCCAGTCTGAGGAGCAGATGGAGGAAGCTGGAATTCAACCAACACAAGGAGAAATGGCAGAAGCAAGTCTATCAAAAAAGATGACTGAACAAAAAATCAGTTGAGAAGATAAGACTGCAGAGCTGAATTTTGTAGCAAGGTGGCAAGTTGAGGCCACAAAGGAAGAACATAGTCTTGGGGATCGGGATGATCTACCCATTTTGCAGGGAATAAGTGTAGCAGAGCACACTGTAAAAGGAAAGGAATCCATGGGAGCAACTGGACAAGGAGATTGAGGAGATTAGAAGGCTGATGTCGAGGTCAGAAGTGGAGACTGTTGGCGAGGAGGACCTGAGAAGAGGAGAACTTGCCATAGCAACAGGGCAACAAATGTAGTAGCAGCAACAAAGAAGTGGAGCAGATGGACAACTCCAAATAATAGTTTGGGATATGGGTGGATTTCAACAATGGTGCTAGGAAGCTCATGATTTTTGTAGCTGAGGAGTATGATGCAAGAGCATCACTCCACATCATCGAGCACTAGCCATCTAGCAGAACATCAAAGTGCAATCATGAAGAAGAGAGGCATCATCCCTCTCAATTTTAAAATTTTAAAATGTATTTAATGATTGTAAGGCTGGTAGAGCCAAAATCCATGCATGTACGTAGACTTTAGATAAAGGTTTCCTTAAATGGTTGTAAGGTTGAAATCTAGGTCCGATTCGGACTAGATAGCCATTCAATTTAATTGAATGTAAATTAATGAGAGTTGGTGAGGATGGAGGGAAGAGCTCAAGGAGCCCCCTTTTGTAAAAAGATCTTCTTTTGTTTTTCAGGGAGGAAGAGAAGAATAGAGAATAGGTTAGGGAGAAGAGAGAAAGTCGTGACTCTATTGCAGTCCGATCTCACATTGTAAAGAGGCATTTCATATTAATACAATCATAGTAGTTTTTCCTGCATGTTGTTTTTCATGTGTTTGTGAGTTCATGAATGAATGTCTTTATGTGTAGATGATATGTTGTAGATGTATGTTAGATGTGAATTTTCAAGGATAGATAGACTTTCCTATTTGAGAGTTCTTTGATTTCAAGTTTGGATTCTTTGTGGTTTCATGAAAGAGTGCATGACAGAGTACTGTAGTCTCTGAAAACAAGTGCAGGACCACACTTCTGAATTCTGCAGAACTTTAGACAAAGACGTGCCAGGAGGGCGCACTAGCTAAAGTCATTTACTCAAGGAGGAAGCCTCAAGGTTGTTGAACACCTTGAAAGAGAAACTGTGCAGAGAAGAGCACAGAGAGGAGAAGCAAAATTGTTGAGAATTCTATAAAGGCTCTTCCAGGAGGGCATTGAGCACATGCACAGGATGCATTAAGGAGAACTCTATTTCGAGTTCGGTGAGAAGACAGAGTCACTAAGGATTCTGGAGAACCCTACCAGGTGGCCATTAAAAAAGTGCATAGAGTGCACAAAAGAACTCTATTCTGAGTTCTGAGAAGAAGGAGAAGAGTCATAGGAAAGATGCTCACGGAGTTGTTGAATACTCTGAAGACTTGGCAAGGTGTTGTTTATCTGTTGTTGTTAGATCCAGTCCAATTTCCTGGGCCATCCTTAGGGTCTTAATCTCAAACTCGATTGGGAAGATGGGTTCTTTACCATAGACTAGGTGATAAGGAGAGTAGCCAGTGGTGTTATGCCATGTTGTACGATAATCCCATAAGGCATTTGGAAGCTCAGTAGCCCAATTATGTCGGTTTCTTGAGATAGTCTTTGTCAATATTGCCTCTAGGACCTTATTTGTGCTTTCTACTTGCCCATTTTCCTATGGGTGATATGGGGAAGTAACTATGTGCTAAATATGATAATTTTCCAGGGTGGTGGTGATTCTATGAGCTGTAAATTGTGACCCCCCATCAGTGAATACTTCCTTGGGTAGTCCATAGCATACAAATAATTTGAAAGGAAATTTGATGACTACCTCTTCTGTTGCATTTGGTAGGGCTTATACCTCTACCCATTTACTCATGTAGTTCGTAGCCACTAGAACATAGGCCTTCTTATTTGAATTTGGATTGAAGGGGCCAATGAATTCTAGTGCCCATCTTTCAAATGGTTCTAAGACTATTTGTGCTTTCAAGGGAATTTCATCAGCTTGACCTAGTTTTCCCATCCATTGACAATTATCATAGGTCTGGATGTATTTCTTTGCATCTTTGAATATTGAGGGCCAATAGTAACCCATCTATAAAATTTTGTGTCCATTCTTGTGGTCTGCAAAATTCCCACCACAGGGTTCGTCATGTCTTGCCTTTAGTATGTCCTAGATTTTTTCATCTCGTATGCATATACGAATCTGGAGATCATCTCCTGTGTGGAAGAAATATCCATTGATCCAAGTGAATTGTGCACTACACTGGATGATCAATTTTCTTTCCCTTGATGATAGATGTGCCGGTAATCTTCCCGCTGCCAGATAATTTTCCACATCAACATACCAAGGTGGCTTTGTGGTAACGGAAAACAGATGCTTATCTGGAAATTGATCTTCAACTATTAAGGAGTCATCTATTTTGGGTATGCGGGATAGGAAGTCTGCGACAAGATTTTCTCTTCCGGGTCGATCTTTGATGGTGATGTCAAATTATTCCAAGAGTAATAACCATTGAGTGATGTGTCCATTAGTGATTGGTTTATTAGCTAGATATCTAATAGCAGAATGATCAGTATACAGAATAACGAGATAGCCTATTATATAATGACGAAATTTATTGATGGCTTGTATAACAGCTAAAAATTATTTTTCTGTTAGTATATAATTAAGTTCAGCTGGAGTAAGATTCTTTCTAATGAAATAAATAGCGTAAGGTCTCTTGTCTTCTTCCTTTCCAAGGACAGTGCCTATGAAAATATCTGATGCATCGATGGAGATGTGAAATGGTATTTTCCAATTTGGTCCCCTCAACACCGGTGTTGTTGATATCAACTTCTTGAGTCTTGCAAATGACACATCACACATGTTAGACCACTGAAACTCCACATTACTAGTCAAAGAATGTAAAGGTGCAGCGGTTCTTGCAAAATTTTCCATAAATATACGATAGTATCCAGAAGCGCCAAGGAAACTATGTACCTCTGTTTGTGTGTGTGGTGTAGGTAGATTAAGGATTACCTCCATTTTTTTTGGATCTACTCTAATTCCATATGCAAAAATATAATTCCCTAATACCACACCTTATGTCATCATCATGTGACATTTTTCATGTCTTAAACATAACCTGGTAGAAATGCACTGTTCCAGTACCTTCTCCAGATTATTCAGTGCTTGGTTGAAGTCGTCACCATAACGAGTGAAGTCATCCATGTAGACTTCAAGCCCTTCACTGATCATGTCGTTGAATATGCTCAGGATGGCCCTTTGGAATGTGGCTGGAGCATTACATAGTCCAAAGGGAAATACTCTGTATGCAAAGGTACGCCAGGGGCAGGTGAATGTAGTTTTATCTTGATCTTCTGGGGTGATCTAGATCTGATTGTAGCCACTAAAACCATCTAGGAAAGAAAAGAATTTCTTTCCTTCCAAAGTATCCAAGACTTAATCGATGAAAGGTAAGGGGAAATGATCCTTTTGAGTGGATTTGTTAAGTTCCTTGTAGTCAACATAGATTCACCATTTCCCATTTTTCTTTGGGACAATCACTAATGGGGAAACCCACCGACTATCTAAGATAGGGTATATAAAATATACATCCAACAGCTTTTGTAATTCTTCCTTAACAATATCCCTGAGATGGGGATTCAGTCTTCTCTGCGGCTGGCGGATAGGTCGAGCACATTTTTCAATATAAATGTGGTGTGTGCAGAGTTGCAGATCAATACCTTTCATATTAGAATACTCCCGTGAAAAATCTTGCTGGTATTTGGAGAGGACTTGAATTACCTTTTGTTGTTGTTGTGTTGGCAGCCAATTCACATTTTTCTACTATCTTATAAGTTGCCTACACCAGAGTTTTGTAAACTTTGATTTTGTCACAATCTCTTCAATAAAATGACATTATTGTTTTATATGCATTTGCACACTTACCTTTGTTCTTGTTTTCACGACTGAAAGCGTGAAAACTTGATTTACGAAGTCACATTAAAATCATTACTGGATTGTTATGATCGCTCTTGTTTATATGCTCATTGTGTTTTTGAATTTGTTTATCGTTACACAATTGACAAGATTGCAAGATCATTATTCTTTTGACATTCTTATTTGAGACTTCGTTTACAATACTGTGGTGATATTCTTTTGATCAAGTTTATGATACATTGGTGATTTGGATTTATATTTTCTTTGATCGATTCACTTGGCACATTGATTTCATAAAAACACGTTGGTGTTATGATTAAACTCTTGGTATGAATCATTTTATACAATGCATGTCACATAGTCAAACCCTTGGTATTGGTTTCGATTCATTTTCTTTGGTTTCGAAACTATAACTATTGTTTGCACAAATGTTTTATCCACTTACCAAAGGTTTTGATTGATTGATTGAAGTGGCATGGTTGTAACACATATGCGTTGTGATTTGAATAGTTGTAAGCACTGGCGGTTGTACCATGGTAATGACTATTCTGCATGGGCAAAAATAGCTCCACCACCTTTGCATGATATGTCATTAATTCTTTTCCCCCTATCCCTGTTTCACCTCTACCAGTTTCGGGTAAGCCTATGAGCGTTCTACCCCTGTGTATGCTGCGTTCAAACCCTGGATCACATCACTCATCATGTGCTCCTGTCTATGGCACCGGTGGTGCAAATAGAGATGAACGATAGCCAACCCCTGTTAATGTTCAATAACGCCCAGAAAGATTTAGAGGATAGTGSTTGGCTCACGTTTGTATAGAGGTTCGAGGGCTTCAATCTGATTGTTGYACAACAATTCGCCCTTACCTTTGATGGGTGTAGGGATAAAGTAGGCAACATTCAGCTTGAGCTGAATGAAGAATTCATTAGCTCTACCACAGGATTAGCAGCCACAGGCCAGCGATGGTTTAAAAACTCTAAAGTCGACGAGGTACCATGGCCTTTGCTATTCATATCATGAAAAGTCACATCCTGTGACAAAGGTATACCTATTTCCATGCTTAAACCCAGGTGGCATGATCTTTTGATAATGGTTAAATAATTTGTGACCTGTGAGGGTCGGTATGGATTGGTTTTTCTTTATCACCTTCGACTGTTAATGAATTTCATGGGTTATCCATTGAACATGCCATTTTATTTCCAGCGTAGTCTTTACAAAATGGCTAAGAGGTTCAAACGAGAGAAGGTCGATGGTAGCTTGTTCCACCACGGCCTGATCAGAAACATCATCGTTCACCATTTAAACCTTCACGGCGACAATTGGCAAGATTTCCTATCCCGAAATGGTTTTTTGATTCAGAGTCTATCCAAATCGACAAGTCTGTGGTCAGTGAGACCAAGGTCGGGCCACCTGTACCTTTTCATTCCCTTCTACCCTCTCCCAAACCGTCGGTCTGCCTTGATATCGACCTACCCGACATTATAACAGACAAGGTTGAGGCTATAAAAAAACCTGTGAGAAATAAGGTCAAGGGTAACCCTACTGACAATAGCAAAGGTAAAAATAATGCTCGATTGATATCGAGACTTGCCCGGAATAATCCTAAACCAAACGCTAATCAAAATCCCATAGTCCTCAGCGAAGACTCGGACTCTGATATCGATCACTTCCTAGCTAGTGAGTACCATTATTCCCATGGTCTGTGCTCCGAGCCACCCTATGACTTTGTTTCTAATATACCCCCTTGCCTAAAGAACAATCCTAGCTACCCAGGGATCAAGATACCTAATGAAACCCTTGGTGATCTGAACAAACCCTCGACTATCATTTTGAAGCCTGAACAGACATCATGTAACCAATGTAATGTGTGGCTTGAGCGCTACTATGCCGACGTTCCCTTGTTACAGTCAAAGATTAAATCTTTAGAGAACCAAGTCACGGTGCTGTCAAGAAAAAGGGACAAGTTTCAAGATAATGACAAGAAGAAGAAAACCACTGGTTCGATCATTTTTAGGAATGTCGAGTCGGCGACAGCCTTCGTTAATTCCAAACTATCATGACCAAGTTGTCTGCTAATTATCCAGGTATTAAGTTCAATATCAATTTCGTTTTATGAATTGCTAGGATTAATATAATGAATTGAGTTTGGTTTTCAATTAACTCTATCCATTGTTTGAAATGACTCTGTCATAGTTTGATTATAAAAAACAGTTATGTTGTGGATCCTGTACATTGTTTTCGTTTTGCTAAAATTAAATGAAGTTATGATTTGGTTATACGATTTGGTCATGCCCAGTTTAGCAATTGATTGGTTTTCACTGGGTTTGATTTGTTTTGAATAATTCTGTTGGTTTGAATTAACGAAATCAATGGGTTTTGCTTTCGCTTGGATTTTGTTTGTATCTGACCTAAACAAGAGGTTTTTACGCTAAAATTAGAACACGGTTCTGTTTTGATTTAACACAATTTTGTTGTTGTTGGATATCAATTGCTTTGATTTAGTTCTTGTGATTTGATTTTTGAAACGATTTCATAGGATTGAATTGGCTTGATAAATACGATGTAGTCTATTAAATTGGAAAAACGACTCTGTTTTGTCAACATTCTCATTTGGATTTGGATTATATTTAACCTGTTGAAAAGATCTCTTCGCCGAAATGTTGGAATTGTGTTGATTCATAACGATTATGTCAAACTCAAACTGTTTGATTCTCTCTTGTTGATGCGTATCTTGAGTTAGCACGATTGCTTGTTTTGAGTTAGATTGATATCGAAAGTAGATTTGATACTGCACTATTGGTTTTGATTTTCAAAAAAAGATTTTGTATCTGTTGAATTCGTATGAAAAAACTCAGCTATTAGTTCGTTTTTGAAATTGATTCAAGTAATGATTTCGTTGAATATCAATTGAGTCTGTCTGCCCCCAATTGGCAATAAGAAATGTTGGATGAGTCCCAAAGATCCTGCTATCAACCGATTAATTCCATTATGATTTCGTTTGTGATAATTTACATACTAGTTTTGATTTGATTTGCTAGTAGCATGGGTCGTTTGCTTATGTTAATACAGTTATATCAATCTGAAAATGATCTTGTTGATTTCGTGTGGATTCGATCATGTGTTATGTTAATGGATGAGGCATCATAAACGATTGCATATGATTTGTTTAACTGTATCGATTTCAATTGGTTTATGAAAATGATTTTATTGTTGTTAAGTTATCCAATATGATTCTATATACCTGAATTGGTGATAACGAATTAAACAGAGTGCATACATCTCTGTTATCATTTGGTTGAATACGATTTAGCAAGTGTTGATTTGAATGATTCTTTTAGCAATCAAATATTGGTTTGATAGTTTGGATTTAATTCTTTAAGTTCGAATTAGATTTTAAAACGATTTTGTGTTTGATTTAGACCAGCTACAGAATCGCAAGATTCTGTAGCTAGTCTTAGAAATTAGATTTTTATCAATTTTATTAATAAAATATCCTTTTAACTTGCCTATTTTTGTCCTCTTTCAGGTACATTCGAATTAAAATAATCAATTGGGCATGTTGTGGAAGTCTAGGAGATATTTGTGTGATATATTTTTTATTTTAGGTTGTTAGTTTAGTCAGACTTTGGATATTTTCCCAGATTTGTGTAAACAGTTTTGATAACTTCCACAGGGATGTTTTACCTTGTGGAAGGTCTTTAAATACTTTTCATTTTGTAATAAACTAATTATCATCCTCACTGTGGGAGAACCAGACTATGGATTTATGATTCATACTGAGACGAAAGTTGATGTCTTGTAACAGCTTTCACTTTCAATATATCCAACTTTTGTTTCAAGTTTTTGCATATCAGTTGGCAATTAATTATCGACTACTTTAGCTATCATAATTCTTTGTATGCTGATATGATTTGATTTATATGTTGTCTGTATCTGATCTCTCCTATTTTTAAAGTACGACAATTACTTTGTTTCAGTTAATGAATGACAAACTTCTCTTCTTTGTTAATTGAATCATTTTGTATAGATCTTTGCATGCAGATTTATCTAACTGTGAAAATTTGTAAATCATAAGATTTTTGTAATTTTTATGTTTTCTTTGTCCTATAATCACATCTGAAGAGCACAACAGCTTCCCATTTACAAGAAGATCATGGAGAATCTGGCGCGAGTTTCCTCCCACCAAACAACTGAATTGATCATCATACATAGGACAAACCTGATGTGTTACTTCAGGTCAGTTTGTTATTTATTTGATAGTTAATTTGTTAGTATAATTCAAGTAGTTTAGTTAGGTATATGTGTAGTTTAGATTTGTAGTTAGAGTTAGTATTTTACTTGTTTAGTTTAGATATTTTTTATTTTTCCTTTCATAAAATTATAAAATCAAAAAACAATAGTCTCGATGTCTTAGGACATATTACCAATGAGTTTTTCAGGTTTTCATTCAAATCTGTGATTTGTAAATACTGTACATTTGTAATTAAATTTGGCTCTGTTAGTAAGTGATCATTTGATTTTATAAAATTATAGTTACGTAGTATTAGATAGTAAATTGTATATATATATATATATATATATATATATATATATATATATATTAATAGTTTAGTTTAGTTTTTATTAGTTTGTTTTAATAGTTAGTTTTAGTTAGATTAGTTAATTTAGAGTAGTTTTCTTTTGTCTTCTTAGGACTTAGATCGGCTAACGGAGCCGCTAAACCTATCAGGGTGGTTCATCCCAAACGACTTGGGTTATTTAGACAACCCCGGACCGGTTCCACTCTCCCAGTTGACGAACAGTCAATTTCGCCCGTCAACAAATGGTGCTAGAAGGAGGGCCTGAAATTAATTAATGGCACGAGGTAGTCGTAAGACTCCTCCACCACCTAATCACTCACCTATAGTGACAAGAAGTTATTCTAATGATAACATTCCCCTTCAAACAACAACCACATCAAATAACGATCCACGGATCACAGTTGAGCGAGTAACCCCAAATCCTACATGTGGTGACATACAAGAGATTGTCCGCCAATCTCTCATAAGAACACATAGTGCCTTAGGCCGTTTGAGGCAACCAAACTATCCGTTGGACCAACCTTTAGACTTCTCTGATATCATAGAACAACTTGGAGGCACTAAACTCACTGTGAACCCTACAGATCCAACCCTCAATCCTGCTGTAGGAGGATCTGGAATACCTCCCTCACCACCTCCATCATCTCCTTCCTCTTCTGGAGGAGATTCTTCTGACGAAGGCAGTTCCCCTTCTCAGCCTTCCAAACCCACTACACCAATGGCCAACTAGAATAATCCTGCTAGACCTTGGCTTGAATAGGATGTCGTAGTTGTACCTGGAGCTCAACATCCCTTACCTAAACATCTGGAGAAATGGCTTCCCAAGTTTGACCCTGATTCTAAACAGATTGTCAAAGATCACATTATAAAGTTTATGTTAGCCATAAGACTCTACAATGTCGAACATGAATACGTAGTCTGTAGGTTGTTCGCATATACTTTCGAGGGCAATGAATCTACATGGTACTTTGCCCAGCAACCCCATACCATCGTGTCTTGGGAAAAGTTTGAGTCATGCTTTTTGGAAAATTTTGGAGACGGTAAACCTTCGGAAGTCCTAGTCATGGATCTTTCTAATTTAAGAATGAACCCAAAAGAAAAATTTAAAGACTTTAATCAAATATTCTTAACGCTTAAAAACCGAATCCCTATGGATTCCATGCCTGCCGAGAATCTTATAATAGCATACTACACTAAAGATTTGCATCAAAGTATAGCTATTTGGGTTAAATGATCTAAGAAAGCCACATTGTTAGAAGCCTTTGAGGAGGCCAACTAGATAGAAAAAGACATACTTAGTCTAAAATACGCTACTAGCAATGAAATAGAAACTAGTCCTTCTTCCAAAAAGAAGATCGAAATCCTCCCTAGACCTACTCAAAGTAAAGCACAACCTGAAATCTCGGATTTAGAAAACTTAACTAAAGTTGTTCAAAAACTGTCAAATCAAGTTATAGACTTGAAAAGGACGATTGAAGAAGATTCCTTGAGCAAAAGGCCTTACACACCCCCATTCTGGAAGTCTTTTCCTACCAATCGACCTAATCTGAATACTGAAGGCCTCAATCTAGAAAGTCTGCAATACGCCCTTCAGACAATTCTAGAAGCCCAGGATAACTTGGTGCCTCCTAAGATCCCTGAGGAGGTAGTTGAACAAGAGACAATTCAAGAAGAGGAGTCTTGTCCAAATATTTTTGGACACTTCTCGGATAACATCTTTCAAGCTAACTTCGAGACAGTGCATCCCTATAATACCAGGAGTAAGACAACAAACAAACCTTCTGCCGAAAACACTACAACTTCGCCTCCAAAGAAATATAAACCAACTGAGACTAAAAAGAGTCATGTGAACCCCAACTTAGATTATGACGTAGTTGAAGATCTTAAAAAGTTGAGAGCTAACATTCATGTTTATGAGTTATTGAAATTTTCATTTCTGCTACAAAAAATGTTACAGAATATCTCAAAGAATGGAAAAAATGGTAATTCAAGTGGTAACAAGGTTGTGCAAAACAAAGTTCCTCAGAAGACTTCCACTAAAAACAATCATGATCCTTAAGATAAAGGAAGCCTTCACGTAAGTAATGTAAATAATGTAAATAATGTAGATAAAGTAGCTTTAGAAACTGCGAGTAAAAATCCACAAGCTACCACCCTTAGTACTCACAAAAATATACCTCCTTTTTTGTTAACGTTCGAAATCTTTAATAGAAATGTGCACAATTGTATGGTAAACTCAGGAGCGTCATCCAATGTGATGCCATGGACTGTTTGGCAAAAGATTAATGCTGAATTTGAACCCTCCACCTTAAAAATCATACAACTTGATCGAACCAATGTTAAAGTTATAGGAGAACTAAAGAATGTGCTTATAATATTATCATCTAACCCCAAGGTTCATCAAGTTATTGATATTATCGTTGTGGATATTCCAAAAGTGTATGGTCTGTTTTTAAGAAGGGACTGGTCGGAGCAGCTACACGGTTATTTCGCGACAGATTGGTCTCATCTATGGCTTCCAGACAATAGAAATCCCAACAAGATCAAGGTGAATCGTGAACACTACCTTAAGTTCACAGTCACAGATTTGAACGATCCCAATGAACCATTTACACCTTCTGTGGATTCACCCGAAATACACGGGATGGATACTTTTTTTGGCAATTTCATGGTCGAGGCTTCAGCTATCACCAATCCAGAACAACAGTCCGAGATTGTAGCATATGTGCAGCCAACAGCTTCTACGCAATGGTCTCATGTACCCGATGGAAATCAAATTTAGTCTCTTTATTTTGATGGGTCAAAGTCCAAAGAAGGAGCTGGAGCAGGTTGCATTATTATCGATCTAATAGGTAACAAAACATTGACTGCATGTAGGTTGGAATTTGAATGTACTAATAACATTGCAGAATATGAGGCTTTACTGCAAGGTCTTAGAAAAGATTTAGATATGAACATTCAAAATTTTACCATCTTTGGCGACTCCGAAATAGTGGTTAGACAGGTAAGAGATTCTATCCACTGTCTTTCTCCGCATCTTAAAAGATACCAATCCGAGGTATGGAATTTAATGAATAAGTTTGTTGCTTTCAATACAAATTATATTCCTATATTGAATAACTCTGAAGAAGATCTATTAGCTAATGTAGCTTCTAAACTCTTTCCTGCAGAAGGCTTGTCCCCAGATGCATTCTCTGTCGAACTGTTGTTCCGGCCATCCGTTCTCGACAACATCATGAACTGGAGAGTCTTTGACGACGATCAGCACATTATTAACTTTCTTCATATGGAAGAAACTTTTCAAGGCGTGATGATAGATGAACGCATGCACGACAACAATTTGCGCAATTTCATGGTAATACCAGATTCGAGAACTCCTGAATCTTCATTGGACATGGTAAATTTGATCCCTAAATTTGTAGTTAGATTAGATAAATTTTACGATCTTCAAGATAAATTTAAAAAGTCGATCAACTGTAAAACCAATAGTTCCTCATTATCTTATGAAAAAGTAAACTTAGGAACTAATGATAATCCGCAGTGCATTAATCTAGGGGTAGTATGTTATGAACAAGAAAATTTTTCATTTATTAAATTGTTCAAAGAATTTAAAGATGTCTTTGCATGGATGTATGATGACCTTAAAAATTTCAACCCTAACATCATACAACATGTCATTCCTAGGAAGCCCCAAACCTTACCCTTCCAACAAAAATTGAGGAAAATGCACCCTAAGCTCGAACCGACTGTTAAAAAAGAATTGAATAAGCTCCTAAATGCTAAGATAATTTATTCTGTTAGGCACACTCAATGGGTTTCTAACCGTGTCCCTGTCCGGAATAAAAGTGGGGAAATCCGACTCTGCGTCAATTTCTGAAACCTTCATAGAGCATATGATAAAGACAACTATCCTATCCCACCCATGGAACAGATCCTTCAATAGGTATCTGGTTCTGAGAGGCTATCCTTACTGGATGGTTTCTCAGGGTACAACCAAGTCTTGATGTCTCCTCCAGACCAACTTAAAACTACCTTTCGCACCCCGTGGGGCACTTATGCTTATCGAAAAATGCCCTTTGGATTGATTAATGCTGGTGCCACTTTCCAGAGAGTAATGGACATTGCTTTCTGAGGCCTAATCATCAGTCCATCATAGTTTACTTATATGATGTTACTGTATTCTCTAAAAACAAAACCGATCATCTAGCTCATTTACGAGCCGTTCTACAGCGATGTCGTAAATACGACATCTCCTTAAATCCTAAAAAATCCATTTTCACAGTAGAACAGGGTAAACTCTTGGGATTTATCATGTCAAGCGAAGGGATGATTATCGACCCCGAAAGGACTCAAGTCATCGTGAAACTTCCCCCTCCTACATCCAAAAAGTCTATGCAGTCTTTCTTAGGCCAGATTAACTTCGTGAGGAGATTTGTCCCCAGTTTCTCCGAAATGGTCAGGTCTTTACATAATTTAATTAAGAAAGACACCCAATATCACTGGGGACCCCTAGAAAATCAAGCTTTTAATGCAATAAATAAGGCCATAATAGACGCTCTGTCTCTCATGAGCCCTGACTTTTCTCAAGACTTTACACTCTACACTTTTGCTTCTGACTGTTCCTATGCCACCATCTTAACCCAAAAGAATGCCAACAACAATGAAGTACCCATTGCCTTTATGAGCTCTTCTTTCAAATGTGTTGAACTTAATTACCCAGTAGTAGATCAACAAGCCTATTCTGTTTTCAAAGCAGTCAAGCACTTTTGGCCCTATCTTTTGAAGTCAAGGATGAAAGTTATTGTCCCTTACCCAGCCGTCAGGAACCTGTTAGTTCAGAAGGAACTAGGAGAAAAGAGGGCTAACTAGGTCACCTCATTACAGGAGTACGACTTAGAAATCACCCCAGCTCAGATAGTGAGAGGCCAAGGGTTATGCAAGTTAGTCGTTGATTCAGCAGTAGGACAACAAGAAGTAAGCGATACGTCAAACCTAGGACAACATGATCAAAATGCAATCTGTTCCGCACAAAACTCTGTCAGTCCGTGGTACAACGATATAAGATTCTGTCTTGAACATGGGTTAGCCCCCCGTCACTTGGACCCCACTAAAAGAAGAGCGTTGATATTAGATTCTGACTCCTTTCATTTGGTTAATGGTATCATGTTTCGTCAAAGTTTTGACGATGTACTGATGCGTTGTCTTGAAAAAGACGAAGCAGAAAAGGCATTGCTAGAGTTGCATGCAGGAGAAGCTGGAGGTCATTTTGGTGGTGACACCAGTGCTCATAAGGTTTTAAGAGCCGGTTATTACTGGCCCATTCTTTTTAGAGATGCCCATGCCTTGTGTCGTAGATGTACCATTTGTCAGAAAGCATTAGGGGGGTTACAAAAACCAGCCTTTACTTTGCATCCCGTTTCAGTAGACTCTCCTTTTTAGCAGTGGGGCCTTGACATCATAGGTCCAATCAACCCCCCATCCTCAAAAAAACATAAGTTCATCATAACAGCCACAGATTACTTTACCCGGTGGTCTGAAGCTGCCGTGTTAAGAACTGTGAACACCAGTCAGGTAATTGTCTTTCTAAATTCGAATATTATCACTCGTTTCGGTATTCCCGACTATTTAGTATTCGACAACGCTTCTTACTTTTCCTCTCTTGAGATAAGCGAGTTCACTTTGGAAAAAGGAATTAAATTGAAGTATTCTGCTAGCTATTACCCCCAGGGCAACGGATTGGCAGAATCAACAAATAAGAATTTGATTAAAATCATCAAGAGAACGGTGGTTGAAAATCACAAAAATTGGCACAATGCACTGTTAAACACGCTGTGGGCCGATAGGGTAACGCCAAAAGCTAATGTAGGTAACTACCCCTTTTTTCTCATTTATGGAAGAGAATCCATTCTGCCACCATACATTCTTCTTCCTTCACTTCAATTATCACAGAAAATTCAAGAAGAAGATTGTCCCCCTTTGGAAAATTGAATTAACGCTTTGATGAATCTAGAAGAGGTAAGAGCCCAAGCTAAACGTAAGTTAGCTCAGCATCAATTATTGGTTAAAATCAAGTTCAATTCTAACTCAGCTTCCGATAGGAATTTTGAAGTAGGTGACCTCGTCTTGAAATGGGATAAACCGCATGAGGGAAAGGAAGAGCACACGAAATTTCAAAACTTATGGCTTGGACCGTTTTTAATTGCTGAAAAGTTGGGTCCTAGTTCTTTCTGATTGCAGAATCTTGAAGGGCAGCCTGACACCTATCCGGTGAATGGCCAAGCCCTAAAAATATACTTTGCTTGATAACAACCCTCGTATATTATGTACATATTTTGCTTTTGTTTTCTTTTTCTTTTGCTTTTTGTTTTTGATTTCTCTTTTGAGTTTATCATCTTGTGTTTTTGGAAATACACATACCTGTATACTGAGCTATTCAGACAAAGAAAACAGAAAATTCCTTCGCTGAAATAACTGCTAAGAAAATTGTATAAACATCAATTGTATACTTCTGAAATTTACATCTGTGATTGGCAAAAGTTTGTCATTTGAAAGAAGTTAACTGATTTCAATCTCTAACGTAAGCTTGTTGGGATCATCCATTATCTCTTTATGCTGTCGCTATTCCTTAAGGGAATGACTCAGAAGATGTCTCCCTGCCTTAGGAAGTTGGTTTTGTAAATGAAACATGTCTGGATCTTAATAAAGGACACTTCTAAAAAATCCTGTTGACGTCAAAAAAAAAAAAATATGTTAAAATATCATAATTTTCAGCGTCACCCCACTCAACTATATATCTTTGAAAAATAAACAAAATAAATCATTAATAGAGTTGTGGGAAGTGCTTGTAAACCCGTCGGGATGCTGAAAAGGCCTGCTGGCAACGGGTAAATGCATGCATGGCACCAAGTCAACTTCGTCGGGGTACTGAACAGGCCCGCTGGCAGCGAAGCAATGTTAGGTATATGAAAATTTGCAAATAAGAAACCTCTTAATGTCCTTTATTCTGATCTAGAACTTTTTGGCAGGATACATATGTCAGAGTCGGTTAAACGACAACCTTGTCGAGGCTATGGATGCCTGCTGGAAGCAATGGCTCTGTCAATAGTATTGGAGATTTTATCTTTAATATCGCAACTCACTTGTCTTGAGACTGTTATTATCTTTCATCCTTTAAACAATGCTTGAATATTTGGTTAATGATGATGTTTGCACGATTTCCTGGTTTTTATTTTTGAGTTAGAATTTTTCTCGTTATCCTAATCTGAATTTGTTCTTTTGGCAGAGATAACTGCTTCTACCAGTGTGTCGCCATTGTTGGCAGCCAATTCACATTTTTCTACTATCTTATAAGCTACCTACACCAGAGTTTTACAAACTTTGATTTTGTCACAATCTCTTCAATAAAACGACATTATTGTTTTATATGCATTTTCACACTTACCTTTGTTCTTGTTTTCACGACTGAAAGCGTGAAAACTTGATTTACGAAGTCACATTAAGATCATTACTGGATTCTTATGATAGCTCTTGTTTATATGCTCATCACGTTTTCGAATTTGTTTATCGTTACATAATTGACAAGATTGCAAGATCATTATTCTTTTGACATTCTTATTTGAGACTTCGTTTACAAGACTGTGGTGATATTATTTTGATCAAGTTTATGATACATTGGTGATTTGGATTTATATGTTATTTGATCGATTCACTTGGCACATTGATTTCATAAAAACACGTTGGTGTTATGATTAAACTCTTGGTATGAATCGTTCTATACAACCCATGTCACATAGTCAAACCCTTGGTATTGGTTTCGATTCATTTGTTTTGGTTTTGAAACTATAACTATTGTTTGCACGAATGTTTTATCCACTTACCAAAGGTTTCGATTGATTGATTAAAGTGACATGGTTGTAACACATATGCATTGTGATTTGAATAGTTGTAAGCGCCAGCGGTTGTACCATGGTAATGACTATTCTGCATGGGCAAAAATAGCTCCACCACCTTCACACGATATGTCATTAATGTTTTTCCCCCTATCCCTGTTTCACCTCTGCCAGTTTCGGGTAAGCCTGTGAGCGTTATGCCCCTGCGTATGTTGCGTTCAAACCTTGGCTCACTTCGCTCACCGTGTGCTCCTATCTATGGCACTGGTGGTGCGAATAGAGCCAAACGGTAGCCAAGCCCTGTTACTGTTCGATAATGCCCTGAAAGATTTATAGGATAGTGGTTGGCTCGCGTTTGTATAGAGGTTCGAGGGTTTCAATCTGATTGTTGCATAGCAATTCGCCCTAACCTTTAATGGGTGTAGGGATAAAGTAGGCGACATTTAGCTTGAGCTGAATGGAGAATTCATTAGCTTTGCCGCAGGATTAGCAGCCACGGGCTAGAGATGGTTTAAAAACTCCAAAGTCGATGAGGTTCCATGGCCTTTGCTATTCATATCAAGAAAAGTCAGATCATGTGAAAAAGGTATACCTATTTCCATGCTTAAATCCAGGTGGCATGATCTTTTGATAATGGTTAAACAATTTGTGACCTGTGAGGGTCGATATGGATTATTTTTTCTTTATCACCTTCGACTGTTAATGAATTTCATGGGTTATCCATTGAACATGCCATTTTATTTCCAGCGTAGTCTTTACAAAATGGCTAAGAGGTTCAAACGAGAGAAGGATGATAGTAGCTTGTTCCACCACGACCTAATCAGACACATCATCGTTCACCATTTAAACCTTCACGGTGACAATTGGCAAGATTTCCTATCCCGAAATGGTTTGTTGATTCAGAGTCTGTCCAAATCAACAAGTCTGTGGTCAATGAGACAAAGGGCGGGCCACCCGTACCTTTTCATTCCCTTCTACCCTCTCCCAAACCCTCGGTCTGCCCTGATATCGACCTACCCAACATTATAATAGAAAAGGTTGAGGCTGTAAAAAATCCTGTGAGAAAGAAGGTCAAGGGTAACCCTACTGACAACAGCAAAGGTAAAAGGAATGCTTGATTGATATCGAGACTTGCCCGGAATAAGCCTAAACCAAACGCTGATCAAAATCCCATAGTCCTCAGTGAAGACTCAGACTCTGATATCGAGCGCTTCCTAGCTAGTGAGTACCCTTATTCCCATGGTCTGTGCTCCAAGCCACCCTATGACTAGGTTTCTAATTTACCCCGTTGCCAAAAGAACAATCCTAGCTACCCAGGGATCAAGCTACCTAATGAAACCCTCGGTGATCTGAAAAAACCCTCGACTGTCGTTTCGAAGCCCGAACAGACATCATGTAACTAATGTAATGTGTGTCTTGAGCACTACTATGCCGACGTTCCCTTGTTACAGTCAACAATTAAATCTTTAGAGAACCAAGTCACGATGTTGTCAAGAGAAAGGAACAAGTTTCGAGCTAATGACAAGAAGCAGAAAACCACTGGTTCGATCGTTTTTAGGAATGTCGAGTCAGCGACAGCTTCATCAATTCCAAACTATCATGACCAAGTTGTCTGTTGATTATCCATGTATGAATTTCAATATCAATTTCATTTTATGAATTGATAGGATTAATATAATGAATTGAGTTTGGTTTTCAATTAACTCTGTCCATTGTTCTAAATGACTCTATCATAGTTTGATTATCAAAAACGGTTATGTTATGGATCCTGTACATTGTTTTCATTTTGCTAAAATTAAATGAAGTTATGATTTGGTTATACGATTTGGTCATGCCCAGTTTAGCAATTGATTGGTTTTCACTAGGTTTGATTCGTTTTGAATAATTCTGTTGGTTTGAATTAACGAAATCAATGGGTTTTGCTTTCGCTTGGATTTTGTTTGTATTTGACCTAGACAAGAGGTTTTTACGCTAAAATTAGAACATGGTTCTGTTTTGATTTAACACGATTTTGTTGTCATTGGATATCAACGGCTCTGATTTAGTTCTTGTGATTTGATTTTTGAAACGATTTCATAGGATTGAATTGGCTTGATAAATATGATGTAGTCTATTAAATTGGAAAAACGACTCTATTTTGTCAACATTCTCGTTTGGATTTGGATTATATCTGACCTGTGCAAAAGGTCTCTTCGTCAAAATCTTGGAACTGTGTTGATTCATAATGATTATGTCAAACTCAAACTGTTCGATTTGCTCTTGTTGCTGCGTATCTTGAGTTAGCACGATTTCTTGTTTTGAGTTAGATTGATATCGAAAGTAGATTTGATACTGCGCTATTGGTTTTGATTTTCAAAAAATGATTTTGTATCTGTTGAATTCGTATGAGAAAACTTGGATAATAGTTCGTTTTTGAAATTGATTCAAGTAATGATTTCGTTGAATATCAATCGATTCTGTCTACCCCCAATTGGCAATAACAAACGTTGGACGAGTCCCATAGATCCTGCTATCAACCGATTAATTCCATTATGATTTCATTTGTGATAATTTAGATACCAGTTTTGATTTGATTTGCTAGTAGCCTGGGCCGTTTGTTTATGTTAATACAGTTATATCAATCTGAAAATGATCTTGTTGATTTCGTCTGGATTCGATTGTCTGTTCTGTTAATGGATGAGGCATCATAAACGATTGCATATGATTTGTTTAACTGTATCAATTTCAATTGGTTTATGAAAACGATTTTATTGTTGTTAAGTTATCCAATACGATTCAATATACCTGAATTGGTGATAACGAATTAAACAGAGTGCATACATCTTTGTTATCGTTTGGTTGAATACGATTTATAAAGTGTTGATCTGAATGATGCTTTTAGCAATCAAATATTGGTTTGATAGTTTGGATTTAATTCTTTAAGTTTGAATTAGATTTTAAAACGATTCTGTGTTTGATTTAGACCAGCTACAGAATCGCAGGATTCTGTAGCTAGTCTTAGAAATTAGATTTTTATCAATTTTATTAATAAAATATCCTTTTAACATGCCTATTTTTGTCCTCTTTCAGGTACATTTGAATTGCAATAATCAATTGGGCCTGTTGTGGCAGTCTAGGAGATATTTGTGTGATATAGTTTTTATTTTAGGTTGTTAGTTTAGTCAGACTTGGGATATTTTCCCAGATTTGTGTAAACAGTTTTGATAACTTCCACAGGGATGTTTTACCCTGTGGAAGGTCTTTATATACTTTTCATTTTGTAATAAACTCATCATCATCCTCACTGTGGGAGAACTAGACTATGGATTTATGATTCTGACTGAGACGAAAGTTGATGTCTTGTAACAACTTTTGCTTTCAATATATCSAATTTTTGTTTCAAGTTTTTGCATATCAGTTGGCAATTAATTATCGACTACTTTAGCTATCATAATTCTTTGTATGATGATATGATTTTATTTATATGTTGTCTGTATCTGATCTCTCCTATTTTTAAAGTACGACAACTACTTTGTTTCATTTAATGAATGACAGATTTCTCTTCTTTGTTAATTGAATCATGTTGTATAGATCTTTGCATGCAAATTTATCTAATTGTGAAGATTTGTAAATCATAAGATTGTTGTAATTTTTATGTTTTGTTTTTCCTGTAATCACATCTGAAGAGCACAACAACTTCCCATTTACGAGAAGATCATGGAGAATCTGGCGCGGGTTTCCTCCCACCAAACAGCTGAATTGATCATCATACACAGGACAAACCTGAAGCGTTACTTCAAGTCAATTTGTTATTTATTTGATAGTTAATTTGTTAGTATAATTCAAGTAGTTTAGTTAGATATATGTGTAGTTTAGATTTGTAGTTAGAGTTAGTATTTTAGTTGTTTAATTTAGATAGTTTTTATTTTTCCTTTCATAAAATTATAAAATCAAAAAACAATAGTCTCGTTGTCTTAGGATAGATTACCAATGAGTTTTTCACGTTTTCATTCAAATCTGTTATTTGTAAATACTGTACATTTGTAATTAAATTTGTCTCTGTTAGTAAGTGATCATTTGATTTTATAAAATTATAGTTGCGTAGTATTAGATAGTAAATTGTATATATATATTAATAGTTTAGTTTAGTTTTTATTAGTTTTTTTTAATAGTTAGTTTTAGTTAGATTATTTAATTTAGAGTAGTTTTCTTTTTTCTTCTTAGGACTTAGATCGGCTAACGGAACCGCTAAACCCATCAGGGTGGTTCATCCCAAACGGCTTGGGTTATTTAGACAACCCCAGACCGGTTCCACTCTCCCAGTTGATGGATGGTCAATTTCACCCGTCAACATGTTGTTCATCTAAATTGGCATTGATGTTCAGAGACCTCCCTGGTGCAATCTCGACGGATTTGTTGTTATGAACAGCTATAGTTGGAATTTGTTGTTCCATTAAATCTTCCAGCGGGTCTCCCTACGCTTCACAGTCTAGAACAACTTGGAGCATCTGGCAGGTTGGGTTACTCACGGAGGCTAAGTTGTTAACAAACCCACTTATTACATCATCCTCTAGCTGGTTTTTAAGTTTGAGGGATTCTTCTAGCGTGAGAGTGGCTCGTAAATCCTTTTCTAGATATTGTGGTGGTGGCAATTGTGGATATACGAAAGTTGGGCTTGGCTTGGCAGGAGGATATAAGATGAGATTCTTTATGACACCTCCTATAGCAATTGTCATATTACTCATTCGAAATCCTATGTACGCATCTGTTGTTGTGAGCCATGGTATGCCCAGTATCAATGGATTCCCTTCAAGTCCACTTCTTGGGTTGATGATGAGAAAATCCGTCGGATACTCCCAAGATTCGACGGAGATGGATATATCATGTAATGTGCCAACTGGTCAAACCACCGATCGATATGCCAATTGTAACATAATTGCGGTGGGTTCGAGGGAGTCAAAACCCAGGGTATTGCAAGTTTCCATAGTCAAGATGTTGATGGATGCTCGCAAATCCACTAGTGTATTTGGAAAAGAACAACCCTGTATCTGAACTGTTATTATGGGATTCCTTGGATCTACTTATTTGATTGGTTATTGTCTACCAAGAATTAGATCAGACAAGGCTCCTACTACGCGAACTGTCGATGATGAATTTTTGATCTTCCTAACAGGCTTCCTTCCACATAGTTCCTTGATTATTTTCATGTAAATTGGAATATCTTGTAGTGCCTACAGGATTGGAATCTTGACATATAAATTCTTGAGTTTCCCTACAATGTCAAAGTTGGGATATTCAACAGGTTTTGCTATCATCAATCTTTCGAGGAATGGAGGGGAAGGAGTTGCATCCTTATCAGGATCCTATGATTTGACTATTTCCCCCCCCCTTCTCGATTTCTTCTGTTATTACCACAGTCGAGGGTGTTATTGTTGGTTGTTTTTCATTATCTTTCTCTTAAGAAACGTTATTTTCTTCAGGAGAGATTATACTCCCCGATATCAACTGGATTTTGTTGCACCCTATCGAGTTGGTTTCCCCTTCCCTGTTCTCCATAATCTAGATGAGCTGAGCCGGTCTATTATTAGGATTTGGGTGAGGTTGAGCTAGTAATTGGGGGTGCAATTTCGATTGAGGGTTTTGGGGCAATTGGAGTGGAGCTTGCAATGTGGGTTGGGTTTGAGGGGCCATTCCTATGGGTTGATTGTTTATCCCCATGGGGCACTGCCAATTATGATTCCAATTTGGGTTTTGGGTAGTCATATTGGGCCACTGTGAAGGGTAGGGGTTATTTTAATTTTTCCAGGGTGAGGTGGGATATTGTGAGTTAGGCCAAGTAGAGTTTGCAATTGGTTGATTCTGCCAGACAAGATTTACAGTGGACTGGTTTGGCCAAGTGGGATTTGCAAGTGGGTATTGGTGAGGCTACCAGTTCTGATTAGTAAGTTGTTGGCCCTGCCATGCATTACCAGAAATTTGTTGTTGATTATACTTTCTGGGAAAAAGAGAGGAAGGGTATTGTAGTGTATTTGAATGTTGGTTCTTCCATTGACAATGTTGATCCATCAGATAGAATGGCTCTATTTATTCTTCCTCTTCTCTAAATACATATTTCAGTCTAGGGAATGATGGGCATTGTTTTGTGTCGTGATCCTTGGCACAGATAGCAAAAACCTGAACCACATCCAAGGGGCAATCCCTTGGACCATGTTTTCTTCTGCATCTGTGGAAAAATATGGCCAAAGTTTGTTCTGCTTCTGTTTTTTTCTATTTGGCCTGCAATACATCCAATTGTGTAGTCAGAGTGCTCAGAATATCTGTTTTGAAATTTTCTAAGAGATTATCAACTTCAACTCACATAAAATCCCCACTTGTAGTATTGTTACTTCTGGTGAGGGAAGTCCACATTCCTGATCTTGTCTGTGTGCTTCCTCGTGAGCACCTGATACACAATTGAATGATGTCATCATAAGTTTCTTGATAAATGTCACCCTTTCCCATTAGATTCAATGTTTCTACCCATTCATCTTTCATACCCTTAATCAGAGTTTCCTTAAGTACTTCACCTGGTAATGTACCATAGGGTGATCATTGTAAATTATACTGAAATCTCTCAACATATTCTTCTAATGATTCATTTTCATTTGCAGTCATTTGAAAGATTTCATCTTTCAAGTCTCTGTTTCTACAATAATCCTGATATTTTGTCAAGAAGACTTGTTTCATCTCATCCCATGGGTTTATAGTTCCGCCCCCTAGTCCCATAAACCAGTGTAGAGCTGCTCCTTTCAGAGTGGAGGGGAACAATTTTAATTTTTTGGGTTCAGAGGTGTAATCATACCCTCTACATAGGACATAAAATTCAAATAAGAATGCATCCGGGTATTCTGAGATCAATCCATGAAAGGTTGGCAAGTTTTGTAGGGGAATTGCCCTTATGGGGGCATTGGCAATTGCATCATCTATCGGATATTCCAATGTGGAAGTTTGGGGATGTTTTTAATTTGGTTGTGCCATTTGATCGAAAATGTGCCAGAAATCTTCAGGGATTTCTTTATCTGGGTATTTTATTCGAGGTGTTTGAGTATCTGACCATATAGGGGATTTGATTTCACTCCCTCTATCTAGGATTTCAGGTATGCCTTCTTCTTTTCCAGGAGATTCAGGATCAAGGGGTGGTTATGGATCTACCTTGGCAACCCCGCTGGTTTCTCCTTCTCCTTCCTCCAAGTTAATAGAATTTCCCTCTTCTAAAGGGGTGAGAGGTGGAAGATCTATTCTTTGAAAGCTTTGCTCAATCCCTTTAGTTTTTTTGTGAATCTCAGCGTGGGTTATAGTTGGTGAGACTGCTTCCTGAGGGATTCTGGTATATCCTTTCCTAGGTCCAATCGAAGCTTGAGATTCAACTTTTCAGATGATGTCTTCTATGAAAGTGCTTTTCCCAGGGAGCACCAGGACCTAGGCTTTGGTAATTTTTGGTGGGGGTTTTGGTTTTTCAAGATCTTTCTTCTTAGTCATACACACATCAAGCAAAAAGAAATTCAAGAAAGAAAACACCTATGCAACCTCTTAATGCATCATCTAGAGGTAGACGTTGGCATACGAATCTTACTTATTGCCTGCATAGGTTCTTACCTTCGGTCTTCAATACCTTTTCCTCCAAAGGCATAATCTATGCTACATTTAACATTCTCCCCGACAACGGCGCCAAAATGTTGGGCTCTAAAGATGTCCTAAAAATAGCCTTAGTTTAACATTAATTTATCAACCCGAGGATTCATCGTTTATCTCAAGAACATCAACAAATTCTATGTAGATAGCTTGTAGAGGCTAAAATCGCGTAGCTAAAGCAAACCTGAGTTTGTCCACAATCAAGTTCCTCAAATGTTCATTTAAATATTCTAAGATTAAGATATTACTTAACATAATTGAAATCTAATTGCTAACATGATGTGAATGAAAAGGAACTAGCTAACCTGCTAAATTCATTTAATTGAAAAGCAATGATTGAATCTAAGTAAATACTTACAGAATTAACTATCAACTAGGAATCAAATTGCTCGAAAGAAAATAGTGAATCATTCTAATGGAAATAAACTACAATTTTAATCTAATCGTAAGGAACAACAAACATAATTGAATGGAAAGGAACAACTATTGTAACTTTAACTAAAAGGAATGACAACTGTAACCTATTCAAAAGGAACGACAAATCTGAATCTTAAGTAAAAGGAACATCACGTACGAAGATGTGAGGAATTGCCAAGCAGAAAACTACAGTAATGGAAATTGGAATCGACAATCATTAACACTCAAGAGATATAGCTATCTTCTGTATGCAAACCATATGAAATCAGTATCACGCTTATGCATTCGTCTTAACTATTGTGAAAGGGAATTGAATCGTAAAACATAAATCAAACTGATACAATTACATCTGAAATAGTAGCTCCTTTAGACTCGGCCCTTGGTCCTTAGAAGCATTGTTGCTAGAAACCCAATATATAGAAATGGTGAAAACAATCAAATATTTTATTAACTTCATAGCTGGTACATCATTCACAAAAACGGCTTGTGTAGAGTAACTTTGAGTCTGAATACTTGAACACAATTCTTAGATTGTCTTTTAGGATCTAGTATCCTCTATATATACAATAATCTGAGTAAATCAAGCCATCCCGAGGATCGGAAGATCCTCAAGATTGATTTACTATTATAAAGTTACAATATAGAAACCAAATTATCTTTAAAATTGCTTTTGTGCCAAAAGTCTTTAACCTCCAATGGCTCACGCATCTTCAAGATAGCCTTTGTTATTTCAGTTTTGACAATATTTAACCAATCTTGTAACAAAATCAAACAATTCCAACCGTATTTTAGAATCTATTCATCATGACTTCAATAATATCACTAGAAGACATATTAATCATTTTCTATTATATTTATCCTTAATTAATAGAAAAGTCACTCAAGATTGTATCACAAACTGTGAGAATAAGGAGGATATTTGTACCTTTTTCATAACCCAACAAAAGGTAGATACAAAAACATAATATACACTACAAAGATTAGAAATAATAACATATATACATAGGTCATCCTTAATATCTTTTTTAGCTACTCAAAGTAAAAGTGTAAGTGTTTTGAACTTGGATAAATTATCTTGAATGCAATGGAAATCACTAGGATTTAAAAACATTAACTGATTTTCAAGTTGATGGG
Source organism: Picea engelmannii (assembly GCA_009831015.1). Lineage (NCBI taxonomy): Eukaryota > Viridiplantae > Streptophyta > Pinopsida > Pinales > Pinaceae > Picea > Picea engelmannii. Next base: position 1,510,757 of record ML776663.1, read on the forward strand.
ATTGAATAACATTGTGTTTACTAAATACATTTTCTATATTATCCTAGGTTTCATATGGGCAATCAATTCCTTGAAGGTGAAATTGTAAATCAAGAGATATAGACATTATGATTAATCCATGTGCTTCATCATTTTTATTATTCCATTTGGATTTATTTTTGGTATTAGTGGGGGATTTTTATTTTCCCAAGGTAATATAATATGATCCTTTATTTCACAATACATCCTTCATATGGGATTTCCATGAGAATTAAACAATAATGGTAATAAAAATATTAGTTGGAGTAGCCAATATTTAGGTAATATGGATTCAAAATCTTAAAATTACTTCCTCGATGGAAAGCTCTTGAAAAAATAAGGATTTAAAAAAACACAAAAAGAAGACTTTGGATGTGAAAGTTATGCCATTTTTAGAAAGTGATAAGAGGTAACCAAAGTATCATGTGGTAGATAGAGGCTGACCCATGTTTTGATGGGTGGAAAATGTTATATACCTGAGTAGATATGAATATATCATAAGATAAACCCTTAATATTAAAGAATAAACCAAACCATTCACCAAATATTCAACACAAGAATGTAGAAAAAACCCTTGAGGTAGGGTAACACCATATATTAATCCTTATGTAAGGATACCACTCCTCAATCAATCCTTTCTTTTTACAATAACAATATACTTCATTATGCTCCAATACATTCTTTACACTTCTTCATATATCATTATCTCTCTCCTAGGAACATTCTAGAGGAAGAATCTTCTATAAGAGAAACCTTATAGTAAGCCCTCTTACATTTATTGTGTTCACACTATTACATGTACATGGTAATATATCTATTATTATTCACATTGGGTACCTCCCTAGGTATACTACATTTTGTCCCCCTTCACATGCTTCATCCTCAAAAAATGAGAAGAAACCATACAATATGTCTGGCTAAGATATGTATCCAACTGGTACCAAGTACAAGAATCCATCCATACTAATAGAATATGAACATGATGTCCCATTGTTTCCTTTTCACCTTTATATTTATCCTTATCACACCTTTGGTTCCATGTAATTATGGCTCTATCATGATCTCATACAACACTGTTGGTATTTCCCCAGGCACCTCTTGATTTGTTTACATTCTAGTGCCATGATGGTCCATAAAAAATGTGTTGATGCTCATTCCCATGCCTTGATGATTTTTGTTTCTCTATGTAGTATGGATGGATATATACAAAGAATTTAGCAATCAGTTCCACCCTAATTTACATGGCTTCTTTATTGTGTCCTTCTTGGGGTTGTGCTTCAAGTATTGTTGTATACTCGACCTCTGATTCAACTTCAGATTCCATAATAACTTCTTTGATTTCCCCCTTGGGCCCTTATTTATTACTAAGAGACACATTCTGAAATGCAATTTTCATTTTCTTGTACCAAAGTTTCAAAAACCTATTTTGCACATTAATATTCATTGTGCCAAATGTGGCCATCCAAGGATATCCAATAGTAACATCCACATCATGCATATCAATGGAAAAAAAAATAGAATGCAATACATATTTGTCCATGATTAGCTTCAAATATTTAAAATTTTGAACATTTTCACCCTCAACCTGTGTGCTTTGAATATTCTTTGCAGGAAATTGCAATCTATTAACCAACTTAGCATTGATAAAAATTTGTTGGCAATGAGGGTTAATAGAAACAATGACCTTTTCTTAGTGAATACATACATAAACATGTAATATAGAGTTTCCATATAAACCCTTGGTGCTCTCTATATCCTTTTTTCTAACATGAGACTACTTATCTAACACCATTTTTTCAAATTCTTCATCAGAGAGTGCCATGATCTCTCTATAATGAAGTGATTTCCACCATATGAGAGCATCATCTTTGAAATAATATTGTAGATGAGATTTCCACCCCTCTTACGATAATGAATTAGAATATTGTATATATTATTCAATACTAAGGTCATCCTCTTTTCAAATAAAAAACATCATCTTTCTTGGAAGGAATCTTCAAAAACTAGGGCTTTTAAAAAATAACTTATTGTGCAAATCACGTGGCTTTTTCCTGAAAATGCTGAGAATTGTCAAATTTAAAATGTTGATAGCTTCACTTCCCAAAACATGTTTCGATCGATTTCCTTTTTGAAATTGGGTATTTTTCTGAGAGGAATTCAAATATCCAATTTGTTTCTACAAATTATGTGCATAAAATTTCATAATTGAAGTGTGTTGCCCCCTTTTTACCAAGAAAAAATCTGCAAATAGAACCAAACTTTTATCCCCTTATTTGGTCGAAGATATAGCTCTGATACCAATTTTTATGTACTTGGGATTGTTTATCGATCATGTTCTCTTCTAGAAGTGCTAGTATTCATCCAAGAACCTATTGATTTGTTTATGTTCTAGTGTCATAATTGTCCATAAAAAGTGTGTTGATGCTCACACCCCTGCCTTTATGATTGTTGTTTCTCTATGTAGTATGGATGGCGATATACAAAAACTTTAGCAATAAGTTCCAACCTAAATTCCTTTGATTATTTATTGTGTCCTTCCTAGGGTTGTGCTTCAAGTCTTGTTGTAGACTTGACCTTTGATTCAACTTCAGATTTTGCAAGAACTTCTTTGCTTGCCCCCATGGGCCCTTCTTTCTTACTAAGAGGCACATCGTACAATGCAATTTTTGTTTTATTTTACAAAAGTTTCAAAAACTTATTTTCCACATTAATATTCAGTGTACCAATTGTGGCCATCCAAGGATACCCAAGAATAACATCCACATCATGCATATCATTGGCATAAAAATTAATATGAAATACACATTTGTCCATGGTTAGCTTCAAATATTTAAAAATTTGAACATTTCCACCCTCATCCTATGTGATTTGAATATTATTTGCAGGAAATTGCAATCTATTAACCAACTAAGCATTGATAAAAAAAAATCTGGAACTAGGCTTAATAGAAATAATGACTTTTTCTTTGCAAATACAACCATGAGCCTGTAATACAAAGTTTCCATATAAACCCTTGGTGCTCTCTATATCTTTTTTATAACATGATACCACTTATCTAACAACACTTTTTCAAATTCTTCATTAGAGAGTGTTATCATCTCGCTATACTGAAGTGATTTCCACCATATGAGATCATCACCTTTGAAATAATAGTGTAGATGAGATTTCCACCCCTCTTACGATAATGACGTGGAATCTTGTATATATTTTTCAAAACTAGGGTCATCATATTTTCTAGTAAAAAATCATCTTTCTTGGAAGAAATCTTCAAAAACTAGGGTTTTTAAAAAATATCTTATTGTGCAAATCGCACGTCTTTTTCCTGAAAAACCCTAAAAATTGCCAAATTTAAAATGTTGATAACTTTACTTCCCGGACTTCATTTTGGCCGATTGATTTTTTGAAATTTGGTATTTTTCTGAGAGAAATTCAAATATCCAATTTGTTTCTTCAAATTCTATGTATAAAATTTCATAATTAAAGTGTGTTTCCCCCTTTTTACCTTGAAAAAATATGCAAAAAGAACCAGAATTTTATTCCTTTCTTTTTCCAAAGAAATAGATCTAATACCAATTGTTATGTACCTGAGTAGATTTGAAAATGTGTCATAATATAAAACCTTAATTTGAAAGAATAAACCAAACCATTCACCAAATATTCAACACAAGAATGTAGACAAAACCCTTGAGGTAGGGTAACACCATATATTAATCCATATGGAAGAATAACACTCCTCAATAAATACTTGCTTGTTATAATAATAATATACTTCACTATGCTCCAATACATTATTTACACTTATTTATATATCATTATCTCTCTCCTATGAACATTCTAGAGGAGGAACCTTCTAGAAGTGGAACCTTCCGATAAGCCCTCTTACCTTTATTATGTTCATATTATTACATGTATGTGGTCATATATCTATTATTACTCCCATTGGATACCTCCCTAGGTACCTCATATTACCTCTGTAGGTATACTACAAAAGGATTACTTGAGGAGTGGTATGATTTCATAAATATTAATATATGGTGTTACCCTACCTCAAGGGTTTTATCTAAATTCTCGTGTTGAATATTACCTCCCTAAGTATACTACACACAATGTGTTTTTTGAGTAAAACAAAATTCTCTTATTTCTCTAACTTTTCCTATAAGCTCACTTCTACGAATAATTTACTTATGAAATGACCCACTTTCATAGAATAAGTGAAAATTATCTTACAATAAAGTTACTTTATAAATTAAAGTTGCATGGAAAAATCTTTTAAAGAATATTAAAGTTACTCTATAGCAATTTAATTCTACAATTTAAGTGAAATTCACGTTACAATAAAGTTATGAAATAACTTAAGGCCGCATAAAATTTTAAAAAAGTAACTTAGAAAAATGAATTTAACTCAAGACCTCTTATTATCCATGTTTTAGAAAACTGCTCTAATGTACATTGTATTACACATCTTTACAAGGAGGAAAGATGTAATCATATGTCTTGAGAATACATAATTAAAAGTGTATAGGTTAGAGTTTCTTCAAGGATGGAGATAATTTCAAATGGGGGTGAGTGGACATGAATAATCATGTGATATATATATATATATACAAAGGATTCTATCTCTTTAAATGAATTTTCCTAGGTCGTTGGGGTGGATTTTCATTCCTCCCCTATCCCCTCCTCCAATTCCATAATTCTCCTTCCTATTTCTCACGCCTCGTCTCCTCCTCCTTAGCCCTCTAGTTCTCATGTTGAGCCCTTGGACCCAAAAGGTGTATTCCCATATAAGTAATATGTTCCTCCATCCTTGGCTCTTGTTTTCAGGTTCTCTCCAAGGAAAGGATACACCGTTTGTCTGCAGACAAGGTTGAAAGAAGACACCTCTTTTTAAGGGGGTTTAGCTCTAGTCCCATTGCAAAGTAACCTGTTATAGCATAAATTGTTATGGTAGATGCTAGAGGTATTAACCTCTATATGTAACCTTTGACGAGACTAGAATATTCTGGGAAGCAAGAGAAATCCTAAATAGTTGGTTAGTAACCCTAGAAGACAACTCGACTCAAGAGAATAATTTATATCAAGTTATTAGCCTCCAAGAGAAGAAGTCAGCCTAGTTAAGTGAATTGGAGGACTATAAATAGAGGATGCTTCAACTAATTTGTAATCACTCACTCTCACGACCTCATAATGACTAGTGGTGTGCATTATTGGAGGAGATTTGAAGCTGCTATAGTAGTGACTTGGTCTTTGGTTATGGTTTGGAATTTCTTCTTGGTACGCTAGCTTTGGAGAGAGGTACAATACCTTGGTTGGTTATTGGTTCTAGTTATTACTTCTTGAATATTTTTTTTTGTCAAGGTTAAGGTGCTCGAGGGTGGCCTTTGTGCCTATGGTTGGGTGAAAATATAGTCATATTTTCTATGGTGAAACGAACACACTTATTATTTTAACAGGTTATGGGCCCACACTATATTCAAACAATCTAACCATTGGAAGGTACACTGGCATAATTTCCTCAGTTGCAGTTGCAGTTGTAGTCAGATTTTTGTTGCAGCGATGAAACCCTAACCCTCATGTTGAGGCACCTTAAGTGAATTTATTGACCAAATTCCTAGATAAGCTAGTGTTCCCTAGCCAAGCGCACCTCCTGGTACTCTCAGCAAGCCGAGGCATCAAGTTTTATTTTTTGGTCAAAGTAAAAAGTTGACCAAGTCAAAGTCAAAGTCAATGCAGCCATGACTTACTCTATGAAGTCAAAAAACAATTTATAAGGGGATTTAAACTTCATAGCATGGAAGACAAGGATTGACCTCATCCTTGCCAAGAATAAAGCTCTGGATATCATGAAAGGAAATATCATGGAACCATAGTTTGAAACAAGAAAAGAGAAGGAACCACATAACATTGCAGCACTAAAGAAGTTCAAGGATAATGACATTAATGTTATGAGTATCATAGTGGACTTTGTAAAGGATCACTTGATACCCTACATTTATCATATTGACTCATACAAGAAGATGTATGATGCTCTAACAAACATTTTCTTAGTTATAAATATTGGACATGTTCTCCAGAACAACCCAATGAAGAACAAGAACCACCACATGAACATGTGGAACCAATTATTGCACTGAATACTAGAAATATACCAGCATGTCTTGAATCCACCTTGCAGGAAGCATAAAAGAATAAATCTCCCAGTGGCACCTTCAGACAAACAAAGAAACCAAAAAGGTTTTCTAGTTATACAATACTCATGACAAGTACTGTCAATGCAGAACCTTCTACCTTTGAGGAAGCAGTCAAGAAGAAAGAATGGAAGGAGGCCATGATGGAAGAATACCAATCTATTATGAAAAATGATGTCTGGGAAGTTATGCCTAGAACTAAAGAGAAGTATGTAGTTACTTCAAAGTGGGTTTATAAGATAAAGAATGTTTTAGATGGAAGTATTGATAAATATGAGAGATTTGTGGCTAGAGGATTTTCTCAGCAAGAGGGAGAGTATTATGATGAGACGTTTTCTCTGGTTTCCAAACATACATCTATCAGAGCCATCATATCTCTAGAAGCTTCCATGGATTGGAGTTTACATTAGATGGATGTAAAGACCACCTTTCTCAATGGAGTGATTGGCAAAGAAGTATATATAGAGAAACCTCAAGGTTTTGAGGTACACCCAAAATAATACCATATGTGCACATTGAAGAAGGCCTTGTATGAACTCAAGAAAGATCCAAGAGCTTGGTATGCATTTATTGATAGCTACTTGACAAGACTTGGATTTTCCAAGAGTCATTATTATCCAAATCTCTACTACAAAGTTGTGAATAATGCATTGTTGGATTATTGAGAGGGGGGGTGAATCAATAATAGTGCAATCATAATCCTTTTTATACAAACTGATCCAAGTGTTATATCAATGTAGTATTATTATCCAATAATGATAAATATAAAATGAAAAATCACACACATACACAGTACACCAGTGTTTTACGTGGAAAAACAAATCGGGAGAAAACAACATAATTCTTTTTTTTATATGTATTGAAGAATTACATTCCTTGGAAGCACCAACTTCCTTTTTTTTCCAGCTGCAACTAGAAAGAGGATGCAACCCCCTAGTTTCTCAGGCTACAACCTAAGGGAAGCTCCAACTCCCCAATTCTCTGGCTACAACCAGAAGGAGGGTACAACCCCCTATGTTCTCCGACTACAATTGAAAGGTGGCTACAACCACCTGTCCTTGCCTCATCCTACCACCCTGAAGTAGAAGTAGTATGATGGAACCACTGTCAACCTATCACTGTGAGATATACTTTTGTACAACTTTATCAACCTATAACACTGACCTGTATCCAATATTTACAACTTCCCTGTAATCAATCTGTACTTGAACTGAAAATGTATCTATAAACTTACAACATATACACAACCTGTAGTGATGCAGCCTGTGTATGTATGCACCCTATCTGTTATGCAACTCGTGTATGTACACACCCTATCTATTATGCATCCTACGTATGCCTTTTGAAAATAGGGTTTCCTTTCACTTGAAAACTTCTGACCCTCTATAACTTCTTTCACATAGATCTGTAACCTGTCACTGTATCTAGACTATAACTATACCCTGTGCATGCATCCTCATATATAACCTCTACTCAAGGAAAGTATGTCTCTCTCTAGTGATGTTCCATATAGGTATGTGTAATCATGAACAAGTATAATATCCCTCACATGATCTTAGTCATCAACCCCTTTCTGATATTCAACTTCTCAATACATCAATAAATACAAGATCTCAACCATGTACCATAAAAACTCTTAGCCATATGCAAGGAAATACAACATGTGCCTCAACAAGAAGTATCAATGATAAATATACCAGCACTGTATTTCTGTAGATATGACTTATACGGAAGATCCCATGTAGCCACTAGTATCTCTAGGGAGAATCCTCAAATCTCCATTGTCATTCCTCATGCATACATAAAAATCCAACTATTCATAGAAATAAGACATACCTTGTGAACCAATGGATGGATCTGATGTATCTGAGCACTCTAGACCTTCTTGGGAGCTTGATATCATAATCTAGAACCTATGTGCCTTCATCTTCTCAAGTTTCATGGCTTTATCAACATGTACTCACCCTATACATAGCCAACCCGTGTACGTACTCACCCTATACATAGAGAGCCCACGTACATGTACGCACCCTATACACAGCCAGCCCACGTATGTACGCACCCTATGCAAATTCAGCCTGTGTACGTGTACTCTCCCTATACACAGACAACCCACATATGCCTCAGAAAATAGGGTTTTCTATGAATCCGAGAATTTTTCTGTCAACCCTTCGTGCTACCTCAGACGTTCTCCACTTCAAATGTATCCACAAGTATTTACAAGAAGCTTTACATAAGAAAATAGATATACAATATGTACAAGTGTGTTTTTATTAGTGATCTTTGTCTCTTATTTATATATTCATGTAGCCTTACACTTTTCTTATTTTAGGGCTTCTTCATTTAAAATAATTTATTTTTGTAAAGTACTTTGACTCTTGGGGGATTCTATAAGGCTCATGAGGGTTCTCCAACTTCATATGGTCATAAATCTCTAACCGTGAAGATTTATGTGACATTCCACATACCACCGGAAATGGAATGACAAGCACTATCCATCTAGGATAGTTTCACTCACAAATTCATTGTCCTTCATCTCATTATTCCTCAAATAAGCATGGGTTCTCTCACTCTGCAAAGTGTCTTCCCATAAGCGATTTCACCATAAGGGGACCACTTTGGATTTCATCCATTTTTACTTCTTATCAACCATGAGAAGACAATAATGAGTCATATTTACATCAAACAATCTTGGGCCCATTACCAAAACCTTGTGCTACAGGTCTTTCTTCAAGGGTTAACATCAATGAAAACCAACCTTAATAAAAAATATCCCCCTTTGGCATTGATGGAAACACTCTGAGGCAATACTAAAATCATATCACTCATGCTCCCCCTAGAACCATGCCTCTATCCTCTATATTTGATAAATACCCTCTCCCTGGAACCATGGCTCTGCTCTCTGTATCTGATAAATCTTCTCCCCCTAGAACCATTCTTGTGTCCTCTGCCTCTATCCTATGCATCTTATAAATCTCTCCCCCTTTGTCATCAATGGAAAAGTTATCTTTCCATTTGGGGTTGCTCTCCCTGACTGAACATTCCTCTTATGGTGCTTCCTCATGTAAATCTAAGACATATAAGATAAGCATTAAAAAAACATTCATTTTGGACTAGAAATAACTCCAAGTCTTTGGCAAAGATATTAAAAGGATTCTCGTGGAAGTGGTTTTGTGAATATGTCTGCCACTTGTTCTTTTGTGTCCACATACTCAACTCTGATATTTTTCTCTACAACCTGCTCCCGAAGAAAGTGAAACTTGATTGGAATGTGCTTTTCCTTGGAGTGCATCACAGGGTTCTTTGAGATACTAATGACACTTGTATTATCACAATAGATTGGAATGGGCTCATCATACTCAACCTATATATATGCTAGAGTTTGTTTCATCCAAAGAACCTGTGTACAACATGATGTTGTTGCAATATACTCGGCCTTGGCTGTAGATAAATATACTGATGATTGTTTCTTTCTTAGCCATGATAACAAACACTCACCTAAGTAGAACATTTCTCCACTAGTGGTTTGTTGGTCATCAATACAACCTGCCCAATATGCATCTGTGTAGGTAATAAGTGATAGATATTTTCCTTTTGGATACCATAATCCAAACTCTTATGTTCCTTTGAGATATCTGAAAATCCTCTTTACTGCTAATACATGTGATTCTTATGGTGTTGCTTGAAATCATGTCATCTGTCCAACTTCTTGCATTACATCTGGTCTGGATGTTGTCACATATATTAGGCTTCCAATCATTGACATGTATTTCCTATGATCTATAGACTTTGAATCATAATATTTGCTCAACTTACAACTTGTTTGCATGGGAGTCATAAATGGTTTGTAATCTTCCATTCTTAGCCTATTTAGAATTTCTCTGATATACTTGGTTTGAGAAATAAAAATTCCTTTGTTTATTTGACGTATATAAAGTCCTATAAAGAAGGATAGTTCTCCAAGTAACAACATTTCAAATTCATTCTGCATATCTTTTTCAAATTTCTGGCTTAACCTATCATCATCACTACCAAAAATAATATCATCAACATAAACTTCAATTAATAAAATATTACCTTGACTTACCTTAATATAGAGGTTGTTGTCTGCACTTCCTTTTCTGAACCCTTCCTACTATAGATACTTATCCAGTCTGGAGTACCATGCTCTAGGATCCTGTTTTAGACGATACTAGGCCTTCTTTAATTTACACACATAATCTGTGTTCTCTGACAATTGAAATAGTTCTGGTTGTTCAATATAGACTTCTTCAAGTTACCCATTCATAAAAGTTGATTTTACGTCCATCTGATAAACTTTAACATTTTTGGAGCATGCATAAGCTAAAATCAAACAGATTGCTTCCATTCTGGCAACTGGGGAAAATGTCTCTTCAAAGTCGATTCCTTCAATCTATGCATATCCTTTACATACCAATCTATCTTTGTTCCTTGTAGGATGTCCATATTCATTCAATTTATTCCTAAAAACCCATTTTGTGTCAATCACATTCTTATTCTTTTGTCTTGGAACGAATTCCCAAGTGTCATTTTTCTCTATTTGATCGAATTATTCATCCATGGCCTTATTCCAAAATTCATCCTTGCTGGCTTCTTCAAAACAGTTTGGTTCAATTGTAGATAAGAGTGTCAGGTGTGTTTGTTTTGGTGAATGGATTCTTCTTCTAGTCTCAACTCATGCATCTATGTTCCCGATAATTTGATCTGAAGGATGATTCTTCTATACTCATTTACTGGGTGTCTTTGGAGACACTTTCTGAACTTGCTCTTTTTCTTTTGTCAGATTCTCTTCATCTTCCTCTTCTACTTCTTTTTCATCTTCTTCTTCTAAAAGTTGTTACATTGATTTTTTTTTCTTCTTCCTTTGATTCTGGTCTATCTATTTCATCAATTGTTATGTTGATTCTTTCCACAACTTTGTTTAATCTTAGATTGTAACACTTGTATGCTTTCCTTGTACTTGAGTAACTAGCAAGTATTCCTTTGTCCACAGGAGAGTCAAACTTTCCCATTCTACCATCTTCTCTTTTGATGTAGCATTTGCTTCCAAAAACTCTGAAGTGCTTCACATTTGTTGGTCTTCCTTTCCATAGTGTTATCACACTAAGTTGCCTTGGGTCTCTTAGTTTGTTTTTGTTAAAAAAAAAGATAAAAAAAATTAGATTCTTATTTTCTCTTTAAAATAAATTTCTCATCCCTTAAATGTTATTTATGATAGGACCCCTTAGGATGACTAAACCTTTGAGTCATAGCTCATGTGTGATCCACAATTCAATTTTTGGTCCTTAAACCCTTTTAAGATCATGGTCTATTATTTATGTCCCCTCTCGTGATTGATCCTTAGGTTGATACCTCCCATGACCAGGCTAATGTGACACACCTCTCTCCTCACTCATGACCTCGCATGCATACCTATACATCCCCACTCACCTGTGCAATTTCTTTTTTTATTTGGAGAGCATTGCCCACTCAACAAGAATTTTTGTAGCATCTGTCACATTTATCATTCATCCACTCCAAGTCATGATTTCCATGACTGATACCTTAACCCTTGTTTTTAGTGCCAGAATTCGGTTCAAATGCTTTCAAAAGATCTTAAATTTATGATCCTTGGTAACGGTTTCTAAATTTGAAAAGTTCAGCAGTGATGCATTGCGTAAGTTTGTCAGTTTAGATCAGATGATCGCATGTCCACTAAATCCAATGTTGTGAGATATTTTAGGGCTGAAGTTTCCTCAATCTCATCCTAATGTTGTGCTGAGGAGCTCAACAATTGTCGAATTCACAGGTATCCTGTGCAACCTCTTTCGCATATTAATTTTCATAGGAGATTTGTGTTAGGGTTTCAGTTTGCTAAGCTTGTAGGGTAGTACAGGAGCCATATTTGCATTCTTGTAAACATCTTCACTCGTATCCATAGTCTGATTATTGTTGTTAGTCATAGCCTTTGAAAGTCACAGTTCTGCAGTAGCCTATCCTCTGTGTATGTGTTGCACTACGTAGAGGCGCTGCTCAAACCTCTCTGATTATTCTTTCCTTCTTTTCATCCTGTAAAAAGAGTCATTTCGGAATTACCTCGTCATAGTCTACACTCTGAAAGGTCCATTTCTCATAGCCAAGTTCATTTTCTAAGAACTGTTAATTTGGAGGGCCATCCTTGTGCATTTGAGACTTGAATTGAAGTTTTATGGTCAATAGCATCCCTTATAGCCTCTTAAGAACCCTCTTTCTGAGTCATGGAGACCCCTCAGTCGAAGAAAACACACAAAGGTGGCAAGATAGTTCGAACATAACCTGTGGACATGCACCTTTTTGACATAGAACACATGGCAAGGGAAATGTTTCGAAGAGCAGGATGCCTCTCTTTCTGCCAAAACATGCAGAGAAGCCACTCAGAAGTAGCAAAACAATTTTCACTAAATTTTTATGGCAAGAAAACCAGAGTTGGAGATTTGGAATTTGAGGTGACTGAAGCCTCCATCTTAGCTACAACATGGATCCCCATTTCAGGAGAAAATTGGTTCAAGGCCATGGTATTGAGTTCACCTTTCGTTAAAGATCTATTCAAGTCTGAATACCAAGCCAATGATTTATCTAAGAGTGTGCCAAGGAATCAGTTGATTGACTAGTTTGACAGAATGTTGAAAATCATACAGAGATATTTTAGCTGTGAAGGGAGATTTAACACCCTGTATCATTACCACATAAGGTTGTTGTTGCATTTTACTAGTAAGGTTCAAATGAATATTCCATATTAGCTACTGAGAAGTATAGGTAAAATGGTAGATAGGGTGCAAGCCAAATCTAAGGATGTGGACTCCAGTCTTTTCCACTCTGGACTTATCAGGATGCTTGTCTTTGAAGAGTTGGGAAAGAAAGAGATCGCCTGAGAGAATTTTTTGGTCACTTTTCACTTCAAGCTAGACCCAACACCTACCCCCCAATCACAAATTGCAAGATCTTCATCACCTACCAGTAGTAAAAAAGGGATCATCAAGAAGAGAAAGGGCATAGCCCCTATTTCAGAGATCAATAAGCAGGTCAGGGAATATGAGGAGGAAGTCTTTCCTTCCCCACACAGATATTTCTCACCACCACCTCCACCAGGGTGAGAAGAAGTTCCATATTCTACCAAGGTGATATCAAAAAAAGGGAATAAGCTTCTCTTTCCCTCTCCTCCTCTAGTAGTTGACATCAAAGATAAAAGACCTTTCACTAGGTCATCAATTCCTAAGGGGGATTTCAAAGGACAACCTTTACCAGAAACCCCTATACATAATAAGAAAGGGAAAGCCATTGAAGAAGCTGTAGAAGAGAAACAAGAATCCCCTATACAGAAAATCAAGGGTAAAGGTACCAAAAGACCTTTGGAGAGGGAAGATGAAATCCCTATGAAGGATTGTAAAAAATCTATGAAAAATAAATAAAAGATTGTTGTGCAAGAGAAGAAGCATAAAGAAAAAGGTTTTGAGAAGGTAGATGAAACATGCAAGGAAACTCCAGTACATATGGAAGAAAAGGACGAGAAGAAGCCTACTGAGACTGCACATGATCCCAACCCCCTTGGCGATCATACCTTCAAGAGACTCATAAGACAGCTTAAGGAATCAAGAAAGGAAGTGGCCTAATTGAAAAGGGAAACCATATCTGAGAGAGCCAAGATGACAGATCTTATAGAGGGCTATAGTGATACTCTTGACTTAGACAAATTTGCAACAAGAAGGGTTCAACCCCTTCATAGGCAGCTCCAGAACCTCTACATGCAGAACAAGGGTTTCCAGGCTCAGAATAGGAAGCTAAAGGTAGAACTGAAGCATTTCCAAGATGAAGTAACTCAAAATAATTTACAGGTGTTGGTTGAGGCTTCCATTGAAGATGACAAACCAGTAGCTAAGGAGAGAACAACTATACTGAAGAAGCCTACCAGTGCTAAGAAGAAGAAGAAGTCTACTGAGTTAGGTGGAGACATTCTTTCCACCAAAAAGAGTGTGAGGCTAAGTGTTAAAATGACAAAGTAGCTGGTAGTGGTAAGCCCCATTTTTTAGAGTTGTTCCTTCTTGGGAAGGTTAACTAATATGCACATACTAAGTTTTTCCACCTATACAGGCTTCTATGTTTTTATCTATATGAATTTTAGAATTTTTTGCTAAGTGATAGCTTCACTCAGTGGTAAAAGCACCTAAGTAAATTGATTTGTCATCATGGAAGGACACAAACATATCTACACATGTTTAGGAGTCAAAGACGCTGCATTTTTGGCATGGATACCCAAACCCTTATGTAGACGCAGTGTAGGTGGCACTGTGTAAAGGCGCTACGTAATATTTTACAGAATGCAGAATTTTCATACAGGTGCTACCCACAGGTGTCGCGTAATATATTACAGAGAGTAGGTTCACACACAAGCACTACTCAATATTGCAACAAAGGACAAATGTAGCCACAAATATGCAACACAGTGGCACTACCCACATGCGCTACCTTCTCTCCTTGTTCCATATTAGGGGGCGCTACACAGAATTGCTACCCAAGGGATTAGCCAGCAAACAACAGGAATCTAGGAAGACTAAGCCAATAGTTTTGGATAAGTTAATGATGGAATAAGTGACAAAAGTAGCAGTTGGCGTGCAGAGGACAACTACAAACTCCAAAGGGACACATGGAAAAATAAGAGCTGAGCAGCAAAAGAGGATCAAAGCATTTAGAAGCATGATTGGGTTTAGTCACCAACACTTCCTTGTTTTATAGTATAGGTTGGTATCTTAGTTGTTTGAATAAATAAATGTTTTGAGATTTTTAAGGAAAAGAGGCCAGCTCATACCTCCAACTGTTGCCTCCCTTTCTTGTTATAAATAGATAGATGAATTTCTTTAATGGGTTCGGATGGTAGAGCAAGGCTCCCAAGAAACTGTAATATTTTTGATAAAGTGACTGTGATCTAGTATGTACTAGACTTAAGACTTTTTGACTAATAGAAATCAACTCCTATTTCAGACCATTTGCTTCTAATGCTAAATGTTCATATTTGAATGCTTCATATGGATGATTGTGGTAATGATATGATGGATGTTTGATCATTTTATTGTCATGGTATTTATTTAGCTCCTTAGTTTCTAATTTCAATAAGATCTTATTTTAAGAAACTTTCTTCCTTTGGGCTTTTGTTGACCTGATGTTTGCAGTAGCTTTTACATTCCTCTCATTCAAGTCTTCTTTCTATCCACATTTATTCCCAAACTATTGGTTGAAATTAGTCAAGACATTATTTTCTATTACATGTTAGCCCTGTTTTTGAGTGAGGATATTATCATTTCGAGTTGTTCCATTCGACCTTTCAAAAAACGCTCATACTTTCACATATCATCTGATGGGTAATGGGCTTACCTTCCTTGCAATTAGAAGGTGACTCCTAGTGCTAACACATAGCTCGTAGGGAGTTTTATCGGTGTTGTTTCTAAGCATTACTATGTTTTGAATGTGAACTATTGTATGCATTGCCTATGTCCAAAATATATCTGTCAATTTGGAATCCATTAGCATTGTTCAAGCCATTCCCTTTACTGTCCTATTCTTTCTTTCGACAACTCCATTCTCTTGAGGTTTCCTAGCAACAGGGAATTGCCTTTTTATTCCATGACTGTTGAAATAGTCCATAAATTCCTTTGAAGTGAACTCTCCTCCATTATCAGATCTCAAGCATTTGATTCTTGAATACATCTCATTTTCAACCATTTCCTTGTAGATCTTGAAGTTTTCAAAATCTTTTGACTTGTTCTTGAGGAATCAAACTGCAGTCATTCTTGTATAATCATCAACTAATAACATAAAGTATCTCTCACCTTTTAATCCCTTTGTTGTAGTTGGCCCAACTAGATCAATATGCACAATTTCCAGTGGTCTTGTTGTTGAATATTCCTTTGATTTGAACCTAGTCTTTGTTTGCTTTCCTTGTTGACAATGCTTGCATAAAGTGTTGGTTGGTTTCGTGATCTAGGGAATTTCTCTGACTTCTTCTCTTTTTCTGACTTTGACAAGGTTATCAAAGTGCATGTGACCCATTCTTCTGTGCCATAGCCAACTTTCGTCTTCCTTTCCTAGACAACACTTTTCATTTCAAATTTCACTTGACACATATATGTTGTTTGAAGTTCTTGCAGTTGTACCGATCAATTTCCCTGAACCTTCTCTTCTTATCTCACACTTTTGTGAATCAAAAGTAACTTTATGACCTTGGTCACACATTTTACTCACACTTAGAAGATTATGTTTCATATCTTCTACCAGTAGAACATTTTGTTCCTTTTCAGTCGTGTTCCCAATTTGAACTGTGCCTTCTCCAATGATTTTGGCTAAATTATCATTTCTGAAGGAGACTGATCCATTTCTTTCCTTTCACATTGTAAGAAATTTGTCTCTATCATCTGTCATGTGTTTTGAACATCCACTATCAACATACCAACCATGTTTCTTCTTCTTAGCTTGTAGAGATACTGTGTATTATTCATTGCTATACTGGTCTTGCTTTCTTATCCATGTCGTTTTCTAAGGTTCTTGTCTGTGACTGTTGTTATTTTGTTGAGGTTCTTTAGGAGGGACTACCATTCTACAATATTTGGGCTCATGTCCAAAATTGTTACATTTGTAACATTCCACTTTAGTGCTCAAAGATTCAAACCTGTTGTAACTTCTTCTTTGTGTTTCACTAGGTCTTCTTGAATAACCTCTTTGTGTATGACTCTCAAAGTTGTTATTGTTCCTATTGTTAGCTCTGCAATTTACATGTTTATGTCCAAAATTATTACATGCATAACATAAATCAAAAAATATAGTTTGATACCTAGGAGTTGAAGATATTCTGAAAGGAGGTTCTCTTATGAATCCTTCTTCTTCTTGAGGCCTGTCTATCTGTTGTTGATTCTGAAATCTGAATCTTCTCGGTGGAGGAGTGTCCCTGTAATCTTCCTTGTATATCTTCCTGTCCCCTTTGATTGTTTCTGCATAGCTTTTTGGATTTGTTTCTTGATCTGTTGTTTTGGATCTTGATCCCTTTTCTGTCTGATTGTATCCAAGTCCAGACTTGTCAAGATAAGGTTTTTGACTACTGAGAATGTCATCTAGAACTTTTGAGTTGTTCTGCATATTTTTCTTTTGAATGTCGTTTCTTAGTGTGACCATCTCTACTTCCAAGTTTCCAATGATCTTGTCATTTTCTTCTAGTTGTTCTTTGAGTGCTTCTTCAATTCTTTTATATTCTTCTATTTGAACCTTCAATTTTGTGATCATTTGTTCTAGTTCTCAAGTGTCATTTTTTTCTCTAGTTTTGCTTGTAGTTT
The DNA here is from genome assembly GCA_009831015.1 of Picea engelmannii. Taxonomy (NCBI): domain Eukaryota; kingdom Viridiplantae; phylum Streptophyta; class Pinopsida; order Pinales; family Pinaceae; genus Picea; species Picea engelmannii. The sequence goes on from ML776663.1 coordinate 1,528,314, forward strand.
CTTGTTTTTCTTCTTTTCTCTTCTGATAACTTCTATGACATACATTAATTCTTCTCGATAGTCAACTTTTGTCTCTTCAATTTCGTCTTCGACTTATTCATATCCTTCTTCCACTTCTTCATATTCTTCTTCAGAGTATTCTTTTCCAAAACCTTTTACTGCCATGAATATAACTCTTCTTGTCTCACTGTCACTGATTTCATCTTCATCTAATGATGAGATGTCTTCTTTGATGCATAAGCTTTTCTTGAAATCTTTCTTTGTAGTTCATTTGCCTTTATATGTGTGTTTTCCTTTTGAGTAACTTTCATCATTTCCCTTTTTCTTATGAGGATATTTGTTAGAAAAATGACCAATACTATCATAGTTAAAACAAATTAAAGGAAGCTTACCTTTATACCTACTGTTGGTTCCCTTGTTTAGTATTTTGACGAAGTTGGCCGCTTCTTTATCATCTTCCGAGATGTCATTGTTGCTGCTACATTCTTCTTTTTACTTTTTCTTTTAATTTGATCTTTTGGATGCTTTGAAGGTTGCTTCTTTTACATCTGGATTTTCCTGTTCAGTTCTCATTTCATATGCTGTGAAGATTCCATGCAGTTCGTCAATGCTTATTAAGTTTAGATCCAATATTTCTTCTAGTGCTGATATCTTAGGGGTGAATCTCATAGGAAGAGATCTTAGTACCTTTTGAACAATTACCGATTCTTCGATTTCTTCTCCCAATCCTTTGATTGCATTTACTGTTTCATCGACTCGTAAGAAGTAGGCTGCGATATCTTCATCTTCCTTAATTTTTAGTTTTTCTAACTGACCTTTGTAAGTTTGAAGCTTTGCTACTTTGACTTTTGTATCTCCTTCATAAATATTTCGAAGCTTGTCCCAAATCTTTTTAGCAGATTTACAGTGTGAAACATTGGTGAATACCGTATTACCGAGACCGTTAAAAAGTGCATTTGTAGCTTTGGAATTATTCTCACTGAGTTTTACCCCTTTTTCATTTGTTGGAAGAACTGTTGGTGTTGTGTATCCATCTACAATTGATTTCCAAACTTGAAATCCATGTGCTTGTATATATGTCTTCATCCTTATGCTCCAAAAGGCATACTTCTGTCCATCAAACTGTGCTATTCCATTTTTGTATAAGTTGGTACTCTACATGATCTACCTTTCAGTGGTTAAACTGATTTCTGAAGGAACCTACTCTGATACCAATTGTTGGATTACTGAGAGGGGGGGTGAATAAGTAATAGTGCAATCATAATCCTTTTTATCCAAATTGATCCAAGTGTTATATAAATGTAGTATTATTATCCAATAATGAGCAATAAGAAATGAACAATCACACACATACACATTACACCAGTGTTTTATGTGGAAACCCAAATCCGGAGAAAACCACGGAATGGCTTTTCTTATATGTCTTGAAGAATTACATTCATTGGAAGCACCAACTTCCTTTGTTTTCCATATACAACTGGAAGGAGGCTCCAAACCCCTGGTTTCTCAGGCTACAACCTAAGGGAAGCTCCAACTCCACAATTCTTTGGCTACAACTAGAAGGAGGGTACAACCCCCTATGTTCTCCGGCTACAATCGAAAGCTGGCTACAGCCACCTGTCCTTGCCCCATCTTGCCACCCTAAAGTAGAAGTAGTATGATGGAACCACTTTCAACCTATCACTGTGAGATATACTATTATACAACTATATCAACCTATACCACTAACCTATATCTAATATGTACAACTGCCCTGTAATCAATCTATACCTAAACTGAACATGTATCTACAAAATTACAACAGATACGCAACATGTAGTGATGCAGCCCGTGTATGTGTGTTCCCTATCTATTATGAAGCCCACATATGTATGCGCCCTATCTGTTATGCAGCCTATGTATGCCTTCTGAAACTAAGGTTTCCTTTCACTTGAAAACTTATGACCCTCTATAAATTCTTTCACATAGATTTGTAACCTGTCATTGTATCCAGACTGTAACTGTACGTTGTGCATGCATCCTCATACATAACCTCTACTCAAGGAAAGTATTTATGTCTCTAGTCATGTGCCATATAGGTATGTGTAATCATGAAAAAGTATAATATCCCTCACATGATCTTAGTCATCAACCCCTTTCTGATATTCAACTTCTCAATACATCAATAAATACAAGATCTCAACCATATGCCATATGCCAAGAAATACAAGAAGTATCAATGATAAATATACTAGCACAGTATTTATGTAGATATGAATTATACAGAATATCCCATGTAGCCACTAGTCTCTATAGGGATAATCCTCAAATATTCATTGTCATTCCTCATGCATACATCAAAATCCAACTATTCATAGAAATAAGACATATCTTTTGAACCAATGGATGGATCTGATGTATCTGAGCACTCTAGACCTTTGTGGGATCTTGATCTCATAATATAGAAACTCTGCACCTTCATCTTCTCAAGTTTCATGGCTTTATCAACATGTAATCAACCTTTACACAGCCAAACCGTGTACGTACTCACCCTATACAAAGATAGCCCACATACGTGTACGCACCCTATACACAGCTAGCTCATGTACGTATGCACCCTATACATAACCAACCCGCGTACGTGTACTCACCCTATACATAGACAGCCTGTGTATGCCTCAGAAAATAGGGTTTTCTGTGAATCCGATAATTTCTCTGACAACCCTTCATGCTACCTCAGATGTTCTCCACTTCATATGTATCCACAAGTATTTATAAGAAGATTTACACAAGAAAATAGATATACAATATGTACAAGTATGTTTTTATGAGTGAGCTTTGTCTCTGATTTATATCTTCATGTAGCTTTACACTTTCCTTATTTTAGGGCTTCTTCATTTCAAATAATTTCTTTTTGCAAAGCACTTTGACTCTTGGGGGCTTCTATAAGACTCATGAGGGTTCTCCAACTTCGTATGGTCATAACTCTCTAACCGTGAGGAGTTATGTGACGTTCCACATACCACCGGAAATGGCATGACAAGCACTATCCACCTAGGATAGTTTGACTCACAAATCCACTATCCTTCATCTCATTATTTCTGAAATAAGCATGGGTTCTCTCACTCCACAAAGTGTCTTCCCGTGAGGGATTTCACCATAAGGGGACCAATTTCGAGTTCATCCATTTTTACTTCTTATCAACCATGACAAGACAATAATGAGTCATCTTTACATCAAACAATCTTGTGTCCATTACCCAAACCTTGTGCTACGGGGCTTTCTTCAAGGGTTGAAATCAATGAAAACCAACCTTAATCAACATGCACTTGTAATTATACTGTTATATGTTGATGATTTCTTCCTAACAGGTGTAGATCCTCTCATTGTTTAGTGTAAGAAGGAGCTAGCCACTGAATTTGATATGAAGGATCTTGGTCTCATGCACTACTACTTAGAAATAGAAGTATGGCAGAAGAGTGGTTAAGTCTTCCTAGGACAAGGGAAGTATGTCGTAAAGATCCTTAGATGTTTAGAATGATGGATTGAAAATCCATGGAAACTCCCATGGTAATAGATTTGAGGAAGTTGAGAGACTCTGATTTTGATCCAGTGGACTCATCCCTATACCGGAAGTTGATTGGCTCCTTAATGTACTTAGTGAATACATGGTTGAATATTTTCTTTGTTGTGAACATGTTGAGCCAGTTCTAGATGGAACCTAGAAAATAACATTAGATAGCTACAAAGCATATCTTGAGATATCTTTGTGGGACAATAACTTATGGTTTGAGATATGCCTAAAACAATGATGTACAATTTCATAGATTTACTGATTCAGATTGGGCAGGGAGTACAGATGAAATAAAGAGTACTTCTGGTATGTATTTCAGTAAGGGACCTTCTATGATATCATGGGCTAGAAGAAAATATAAGTTTGTTGCACTCAACACTACAAAAGAAGAATATATTGCAGCTTGTGATGCTTGTACGAAAGCAGTGTGGCTCCGTAAGATTGTTTCTGGACTGCTTGATCAGATGTTGGATTAGACCGTGATACCATATTTGTGTGAATATCTCAAAGAACCTGATGTTCCATGACAAGTCGAATCACATTGATATCAAGTACTATTTTCTCCATGACAAAGTCCATAGGGGAGAAGTGGTTCTCTAGTATATCTCCATTAATAACCAGACTATAGATATTTTTACGAAGCCTTTGTCCAATATAAATTTTTCATACTTGAGGTACAAGTTGGGACTTGTGGAGATTGCTACCTTGGTTGAAAGGGAGGAGATGACTTCCTCAGTTGGGGGCGAGCACTAATGTGTGGCATCATGGACTGGTAGTGAGTTGTGGATCTGTATCATGCTAGTACAACTTATATATGGTCATAGATCTTAGAGATGATGCTTGCATCATGATAGTACAATTCAGATATGATATAGATGGTTGGAGTTGTTTATATAGTGGCCTAAGGAGCAGTGTGCTAGTACAAATTAGATATGGAAATACAAATTAGAGATGATGCTTGCATCATGCTATTTATGTTCATTCTAGTAAATTTTAGAGACGATTCTAGTGAGACACATCATGCTAGATATGGCCATGCAAGTACAACTTTGATCTGGGTGGATATTGGTGGCCACCCACCTATTCCAATTGGCTTCTCTTGACAGTTTTTAGTTCATCACGTTCTTCTGTACTTATTTGTAATTATGGGTTCTACACTTCTGGGGTTGTATAAATCCCTACACATATTCCAGGTGGATACTGGTGACCTCCCACCTAATCCAACTGACTTATTTTGTATGTTTTCATGTCAGCACATCTTGTTGTACTTCTAGGGTCATTTTGGGGCCCTAAATAATGTTTTTTTGGCTCACCACAATCAAACTATAGACAAAGTCAAATTTTGATGACAGAATGTGTAGTTCTCTAAAATGTCTTTCCAATGGGCTATTACGCTCCTAAAACAGATATCGTATGCAAAATTTATGACCTCGGGAAGTTGAGGTACCGACTTACCCAAAAGGGCCCACATAACTTTTGGTGTTTCATCTCCTAGGATTAGGTTTTTGGATTTCTAGGGTTTTGGCATTGATGAGTAATATCAAAAAGGCCTCTGGAGCCTCATTGTAATCATTCTTCCCAAATGGATGTGCATAGCAACTACATCTCTTCTCAGAGATAGCTACCACCATTCAAGCAAGTGTTTTAGTTATGTAGTTTTACAGTTTAAACCTATTTCATTTATTCAATAGAAGATATTATTCACTGGATATATGTGTTGTTCTTCATATATCTATGTTTATTGTATTCAGTTTGTTAATCAATTTGTTCCACTCCAAAATATGGATTAGTGGTATCAGATTAGTCTGTTGCTCATTTTTTTTTCTTCATGCATGTCCCCGAAAAGATCTTGGTACAAGAAGTTGGGACTTGAACCAATCGAGTCATTGCAATATACTTTGCACAAATATCGACAACAAACCATGGGGGATGAAAAGAAATATGATGGAGTAGGAGATCCTTTTAAAAAAATTCTCGAGGAATCCCTCACACAACAAAGGAAATAAATGATGGACAACTTTGCGCAGATCCTTTAATGACTGCCCACAGGAGAATCATCTTCATCAAGCGGCCATGCAACCCCCTTCAAGGTACAGGTAAATTTTGATATTCCATTATTTGAAGGACTAATAGATGCATAAGTCGTATATAAATGGTTGAATCTACTCAAAGGGTATTTTTCGGTCCACAATTTTTTTGATAGGGAAAAGACTACCTTTGCACTCCTCAAGGTTGTCCCCTATGTTAAGGACTAGTGGGATACTTACTCTGAGTAAAGGACCATAGAGGAATCTACAATATTTGTGGTTTCCCCTACATGGGATTCCTTCTGGGATGCCATTAAAGAAAAATACTACCCCATTGGAATATACAAGGACCACCCTGTGTCAAGAAAGAGACTAGATTGTACCAGATTTCACCAATATTTTCCACACCCTACACACCAAATTGGGTATCAAATACTTTGAGTGATATATGGTGCTCAAATACCATGATTGTTTGCATATATACATTCAAACATAAATATATTTTCTAGACATCACCTCATTAGGTACGACTTATAGATATGTTGTCAAGATCGAGTAGAAATTTAAGCAAAAGAGGCGAGAGTTTGGATAAGAAAACTCCTCACAGTCGAAGCAGAGACAAGGTGACCCCAACCCACACGAAAATGGATGGAGCAAAGATGGCCACTCTCAAGAAAACCAATCCAAGATGAAACATAAGAAGGGAAATGAAAAGATGAAGAAGGACACAGTAAAATGGTGTGAATACCATAAAATCCCTTGGCACAACACTGAAGAATGTCGCTCCAAGCAGTCACTTGTGGCCAAGCTAAAGGCATCCAAGTCAAAGGTTGATTCTGAATTTGAATCAAATCTAGAAGGAGGGAAGCGATTATCAATGTTGAACATAGTTCCATTGCTGCTACCACCAAAGTTCAACCAAGAGAACCAGAAGAACCAATGGAACGGGAATGCCTTTTTTACTCACAGATGTGGGTAAAGGGGGCTCTTCTTCATTTCATTGTTGATAGAAGAAGTCAAAAGAACTTGATATCAATAGAGGTCATCAAGTGATTGGACCTATCAATGACACCACACCCATATCCCTACACCATCAGCTAGATTTTCCAAGGAAGAGACCTTTTTGTCAGCCAACAATGTTGTCTTCCATATGACATCAATGCTTTCAAGGATGAGGTATTGTGTGATATCGCTCCCCTTTAATTTTGTGATGTTCTTTTAGGACAACCATATTTGTGGAAGCATCATGATGTGTATGAGTCTAGACCCCACAGTTGGGCCTAATGGTTAAGAACATGTGTTTCCTCGTAAGAGGTCACAAGTTCAAATCCAGAGGGGGGTAGGGTATGTATACCTCTATAGACTTTACCAGTCAAATCCTTGGGCGAAGGGGGTTCCCTTGTCCCACAAACAAGGGGGTCTCATACAACAATTTGGTGTGGCTTGGCTGTGACCTTAAAAATAGATTATTATTATTATTATTATTATTACTTTGGGTAGACAATTGTATAGGATACCAGAGGTCACACCGCCTGCCGCTATATCTTTAATCTCTGCTAAGCAATGTAGTAAGCTCATTTCACAGATCGGAAAGTTCATCTTCTTTGTGATCCATTCTCATAGTAACTAGAATTTTTTCATCACATCCATGGCCTCTACACAGAGCCTCTCTTTGCAGCAGAAGCAAATGGACCGGATCATTGAAGAGTAGAGAGACATCTTCTCCTCACCCACCAGGGTACTGACACATTGCCAAGTCAAGCATCCAATTGATCTGACCCACGGTGCACCTCTAACTAATGGACTAGTCTATCATCACTCGCTTATGGAAAATGATGAAATCAAGCACTAGATCCAAGAGCTTCTTTAAAAGGGGCACAACATACCCAACTCCTCCCCTTTTGGAATCCTGATTGTACTAGTGTAGAATAAGGATGAGACCTGGAAACTTTGCATTTATTACAGAGCATTAAAAAAAATCAGAGTCAGGAACCGGTACCCATTTCCAATAATTGATTACCTTCTTGAACAAATCAAGGGGGAAACATTCTTCATCAAGATTGACCTAAAGTATGGCTACCATCAGGTTCCCATCAAACCAACTGATGTATGGAAGACAACCTTCAAATCTAAAGAAGGTCTCTTTGAATGGTTGGTCATTCCCTTTGGCATAACAAATGCCCCAAACACTTTCATGAGGTTAATTTATTGAGACCCTTAACCAAATATTTTGTGGTAGTATATTTGGATGACATACACATCTTCAACAAAACTTGGGAGTCGAACATGCGACATATTTAGCAGGTTTTGAGCACTATGTGGAAACACAAACTATATGCCAACTTGGAAAAATTCTCCTTTGGCATTAACAGGGTCCAATACTTGGGATACATTGTTGATGAGCATGGGGTACATGTTGATCCATCTAAGATCCAAGTCATCTATGACTGGCCAGCCCCGATGAAACTCACCGAGCTTCGAAGCTTCTTGGGAGTGGCCAACTTCTACCAATGGTTCATGTTGGGATTCTCCCATATTGCATGGGCCCTCAGCCAATTGACCAAGGGAGGTGGCAGGGAAACGTTCATGTGGGGAAAGGAACAACAATGGGCATTCGATGATATGAATCATCACTTGTGATCATCTCTAGTACTCTCCTTTCTTGATCTGCAAAAATTGTTCGAGATTGAGACTGATGCATCTGACTATGTTGTAGGCGCAGTTCTCACTCGGAACGGTCATATGGTGGCATACCATAGTGAGATACTCTCAGATACTATCCGAAAATACCCCACCTATGACAAGGAAATGCATTCCATTGTAAAATCATGTCGTCAATGGAAACATTACAGTATGGGAAACAATATGATCATCCACATTGATCACAATCCTCTACATTTCATACAGACACATGGGAAATTGAAGAATGACCTCCATCAGAAGTAGTCCACCTACCTGCAGTAGTTCCATATCAACATCAAGTATAAGATCAGGAGCTCAAATTGTGTCACTGGCTGCCTTAGTCGACCTCCCATGGATGCACTCACCATTGTGCTCCATTCCTGTGGACATGAGGCATCTGAGTGGCCCCAACTTTATTAGCAAGATCTAGACTTTTCCACCACCTATCAGCTCTTGGGTACAGGTGCGAATGTCACCAATTTTCACATTCAAGATAGACTATTATGCCATATTGCCATGTTTTTTTTCCTACAAGAAAGTGTGCAAAGATAATTTGGGAAGCCCAGTATAGTCAGATGGCATGACATTTTGGTGTGGAGAAAATTGTGGTTGTTCTACATAAACATTTTATTTGCCAAAAATTCGACAGGAAATCAACAAGTATATAAGATATTTCATTGCATGTGCCATTTCAAAGCCAACCATCAAGAAGCAACTTATACACCCCTCTTCCTACTCCCTAGAAGCCTTGGGAATCCATCTCAATGGATTACAAGTCTGACCTTCTGTCCACCAAGAAAGGCAATGATTGTGTATTTGTGTTCATCGATCAATTTTCAAAGATGACCATCCTCATAGCCTATAATAATAATATCACAGCAACAGATACTGCCAAGATCTTCTTCGAATGAGTGTGGGTCCATTTTGGGATACCGCATACTGTCATCTCTGATCAGGACAATAGGTTCCTCAACATATTTTGGTCGAGTCTCTGGTCCTTTTTGGACACCAAGCTCACTAAATCCATTGCTTTCCACCCCTAAACAGATTTCCAAAAAAATGTTGTCAATTGGATTATTGTGCACATCCTATGCATGTACAACTCTAAGAACCCGCGTACATGGGATGAAAGTCTCCCCTATGTCCAACACATTTACAATAGGGATCTTCATAGATCCACCGACCATATCCCATTTCAAGTGGGGCTTGTATTCCAACCCTTGGGTCACATTGATGTTGCACTACCTCTTGCCACCACACAAACAAACTCTTCCCATGTTCGTTCTGAGACCGAAAAATCCACCACATTCATTGAGAGAATTCATCACATCCGCCAACAGGTCCATGATATTTTACAAAAATCCAATGCTAAGTACAAGCAACACCATGATGAACACAGGGTACCGCACCCATTTTAGGTTGGAGACAAAGTCTGGTTACATTTGCAGAAGGAGCGTCTTACAGGGCCCCATCGTAAGCTCTGCCCACTTCGCTATGGGCCTTACATTATCACTAAGGTTGTGGGTAGAAATTCTTTTGAGCTGACCACTCCACCCTTCATTGTATTACACCCAATGTTCAATGTGGACCTCCTTCAACCATATTTTCCACCATTAATGGACACCTCAGAGATCTCACAACAGTTGATACCAACATAGCTCAACCCTAATTGCATGGAACAAGCATCCACTGATTAGATAGTGGACACATAGGTAAATGGCACTTGCCAACAGAGGATCCATATTTATCAGGTTCTCAAGGAAGAGCATCTCCTACACCAAGGAAAGTGGCTCACCCGAGGCCACATTCAACAAAAGTTTCCTTAGATGATGGGGGGACTCAACACACTGGATACCATTTCTTCCTAAGGGGTTAGGACTAATCCATGTGGATATTGGTGGCCACCCACCTATTCCAACTGGATCCTCTTGATAGTTTTTAGTTCATCATGTTCTTCTGTACTTCTTTGTAATTGTGGTTTCTACACTTCTGGGGTTGTTTGAATCCCTTCACATCTTCTAGGTGGATATTTGTGGCCTCCCACCTAATCCAACTAACTTATTTTGTATGTTTTCATGTCAACACATCTTGTTGTACTTCCGAGGCTGTTTTGGGGCCCTAAACAATGTTTTTCTGGTTGGCCACAATCAAATTATAGACGGAGTCAGAGTTTGATGATGTAATGTGTAGTTCTCTAAAATACCTTAATGGGATATCATGTGCCTAAAATCGAGGTCGTATGAAAAAGTTATGACCCCGGGAAGTTGAGGTACCAACTTACCCATAGGGGCACACATAAATTTTGGTGTTTCATCTCCTAGGGTTAGGTTTTTGGATGTCTAGGGTTTTGGCATTCATGAGTAATATCAAATATGCCTCTAGAGCCACATTGCAATCATTCTACTCAGAAATATGCATGTATCCTCCACATCTCTTCTTAGAGATAACTACCAAAATTCAAGCAAGTGTTTCAGTTCTGTAGCTTTACAGTTTCGACCTATTTCATTTATTCAATAGAAGATATTGTTCACTGGATATCTATGTTGTTCTTCATATCTCTCTGTTTATTGTATTCAATCTGTTAATTAGTTCATTCCGCTCCTAAATCTGGATCAAACTTAGATATGACATACAACTTAGATATGATGTATTCACATCATTCGAGATATGTCATGCTAGTATGGCTTAGAGATGACCATACAACTTAGAGATGATGCAAGGGGGTCGTTTCATGCTAGATATGATCTTGTGAGTACAACTTAGATATGATGCATTGGAATCATGCTAGATATGTCATGCTAGTATGACTTAGAGATGATAATATAGCTTAGAGGTGACACAAGGAGGCATTGATCTACATCATGTGAGTACAACTTAGAGGTGGACATACATCTTAGAGATGATGCATTGGAATCATGCTATTTATGTTCATTCTAGTAAGGATTAGAAATGATGTAGATGATACTCCATATCACACCAATACAACTTAAATATGATGCATTTTCATCATTCTAGTATGAATTAGAGGTGATGCAACTAATGACATTGTTGATGTAGGATGATATCGGATGCTATGATTTGATTGTTGTGGAGACTGTATGTTTCTAGACAATAGTTGTATGCTATTGTGATGGATGTGATCCACAGGTAGTGACTGTGTGTCACTGATTAGTAATTGTATGCGACTAGGAGTGGTTGTGTACCACTGGATAGTACTTGTATACTACTATGGATAGACATAGTTGTGTTCTATTGGATGGAATTTGTTCTTATTGCCATGGAAACTATCTAAATGGATAGTGATGATGGTTCTCGTAATTTGATATGTGTTATCATGAGATAGCTTGTGTGGCTATGATGATGCTATCAACAGAATGGCCTTTTTGTGCTCAAGAACATTATTGATAATACCTCCCTAGATAGGAGGGAGTGTCGATGTTATGGTAGATGTGAAAGGTATTAAACTCTATGCGTGACCTTTGACAAGACTAGAATATTATGGAGAGCAAGAGAAACCCTAAATAGTTGGTTAATAACCCTAGAAGACAATTTGTCTTAAGAGAATAATTTATATTAAGTTATTAGCCTCCAAGAGAAGAAGTCGGCCCAATTATGTGAATTGGAGGACTATAAATAGAGGGTGCTTGAGCTCATTTGTACTCACTCATTCTCACGATCTCATAAATACTAGTGGTGTACATGACTGGAGGAGAGTTGCAGTTGCTGCAGTAGTGACTTGGTCTTTGGTTATGGTTTGGACTTTCTTCTTGGTATGATAGAATTGGAGAGAGGTACACTACCTTCGTTGGCTATTGGTTCAAGTGATTTCTTCTAGAATTATGTTGTTTGTATAGGTTAAGGTGCTCGAGGGTGGCCTTTGTGCCTATGGTTGGGTGAAAATATAGTTATATTATCTATGGTGAAATAATCACACCTATTATTTTAACATAAGAACCACTTAATAAAGGCACAACAAAAAGTGGTATTAGATATCAGAAAAGGAAAACAAAATACCATTACCAAGTCCCTTGGAGTGGGGACTTCCCTTAAATATTCCCCTCATGATTGTTTTATCATTCAATGCTAGAGGGGTGGGGATGCTCATAAACAACTATCCCTCAGAGGGTTGATTACACTCCATAGCCTAGATATAATTGTTATTTAGGACACAATGGTAGATGGATTCCGCACCAAATTATCTTTTGAACCCTGGCTTACAAATTGGTTTTTGTCCTCGATGGATGAAACAGGTCTTTCTAGAGGTATCCTCATTGGTTGAAGTTCCTCTTTCAACGTGCTTTCATCCCCATCTCTTATTTTCTCTATTTAGGTCCGCTTGAAAGTTAAGGAGTTTGGCATAAAGTTGTCAATTATTAATATTATGGTCCCTATGCAGAAAGGATCCAATTTTAGAAGGTCTTGTAGAGTCTGGTGTTCTGAATGTGTCGCATATCCTCATCAGTGGTGATTTGAATTTTACTCTTTCCTTTAGGGAAGTGTGGTGGGTAAATCCCAAACTAGACCAGTTGAGTGTGTTTTTCTTATCCTTTATAGAGAAGAACCATCTAGCAAATATTGATTCTATAAAATTGTCTCCTACATGGAAGAATTTTCATGTTACCGATGATGCGATTTACAAAAGTATCGACGGATTCTTGGTTCTGAAGATCAAGTATGAACATTCATTTCATTTAAAACTATTGGGTTTCTTCTAGAGGTTTATTTGACCATATTTGAATCCCTTTTAGAATGGTTTTAGATAAATAAAAACCTCCTCTCCCTTTAAGATACAATCATTATTAATTCCTGGAAGATGATTTCAAAAATCTAGTTGAAGAATCTTGGAAGTGCCTGGCTTATTCTCCTTATGTTTCTTACTTGTCCCAATTCATAGAGAATATATTGAGGATCAGGGTATCTCTAACGAAATGGTTCATTCCCTACAAGGAAAAAGTGTAAGCTCAAGTAAAAGAGGTGGAGCTGGGGATCATGAATATTTTCAAAGAAAATTCATCAAGAGTATTCTTGGGGCCTAAATTATCTCAGCATTGAGCACTAAAATCATCTCGAAAATCATTGTTTGAAAAAGAAGAAATAATCTAGCATATGAAAAGTAGATCCATTTGGATTAAGGAGGGGGATAATAATACAAAATGTTTTCTTCAGTTTGCTTCACATAGGAAAAAATTGAATTCAATATGGGAAATACAGAAATAAGATGGATCTCTAGTGTATTCTTTTAAGGATAAGGAAAACGAAAGCATACAACATTTTGAATCCCTCTTTAAATATCATGTTGGTTTTCCCATTTAGGAAACTCTGTAGGTTTTAACAAAATCCCCCTCAGTTTTCACTGAGGATATGAATAGGGCATTGGAAGAGGATGTTTCGAAAGAAGAAGTTAAGGTCTCCCTCCATACAATGGAAAAAGGAAAATTTCTAGGCCTAGATGACCTTGTTGAATTTTAATTAGATTTTTATGATTTTATCAAGAATTATATTCTAAACGTGGTGAAAGAATCTAATCGGTCAAGAAAAGTGTTTGGGGTTTTCAATTCTAATTTCCTCACTCTAGTCCCCAAAAAATAGGATGGAGTAACCATTGATAGTTTCCGACCAATAGCTTGTTACAATGTTATATATAATATTATGTCCAATTCCATTTCTAGCCATTTTAAGATGATCATGAGCAATCTCATCTTAGAAGAAAAATTTGGGTTTCTTCATCAAAAATAAATTCATGATGTGGTCTCGCTAGCCCAAGAGGCCATTCACTCAATGACGCTTTATAATATTCCAACAGTTTCTCTCAAGCATGACCTATCCAAAGCCTATGATTGGTTGAGATGGAATTTCCTCCATCTTGTTCTCATAAAATTAGGGATGGGGCTCCATTGGGTCAATTGAACTATGGGATGCATTCAATCTATATTATATGTGGTTCTTACTAATGGATCCCCTTCCTCTTTCTTCATGAATTACTATAGACTTTAGTAGGGTTGTCCTCTATCTCCTCTCCTTTTCACTCAGTAAAATGATCCATGATGCTCAGTTCATAGGTGATCTCAAGGGAGTTAAGTTAGCAGACCAATAATATCTTTCACACCTCTTCTTGGATGATATTCTTTGTTTTTGTTCTAGCTGTTTGAGGGATCTCTCCTCTCTGAAGTTCGTTCTATATTTGTTTTGTAAATCTATTGGTATGGAGGTGAACATCATTGAATCATGCATTATTTCTTGTGCTTTGTTAGATGATCTCTTATGTCAGGATGATTTACTATTTCCTTTTCATCAAAATGCTTTGGATGAAGGTTTTAAGTATTTGGGTTTTTGTCTTAAGTCTAATAACTAGAAATTTGTTTATTCACTATGGTTGTACAACCAAATTTAAGCTCAAATATCACTCTAGGTTAATAGACTTATTTCTATATGAGGGAGGTTAACACTTCTCAAATATGTCCTTGAAACCATCCTTATGTATTAGATGTCGATTGCTTTAGTCCCAAAAGGAATTTTATCCAAATTAGGAAAATTGGTTTTCACTTCTTATGGGTTGGCTCATGTCATGTTGATGGAATCCGTTTAGTGAATTGGAGTAGGATGGATTTTGCAAAAAATCTAGGTGAGTGGGGGATCAAGCATATCTTCCACTTCAGTAAGGTTTTGGTCGCACATAACTTATGGAGGCTTACACATAACTCATTATGGGGTTCTATTTTGAAATTGAAATATTTACATAATGAGGCAATCGAGGACTAGTATAGGAATCCCATGAAATCTTCTAAGGGTTCCATTGTGTATAAATCCATTTTCTTTTACTTCCCTTTTATAGGAAATTAGATAGTTTGGCATATTGGTAATGACAAGAAAGTAATGCTAGGGGAAGATATGTGGATAGGAGCAAGATTTATTCTACTAGGTTGTTTGTTTTTTCCTTTCTAATGTCAAATCCCAACATCCTCAAATTTATGGCAGATCAAGTTGGAAATCTTCATTCGATCTTGAGATGATAGATCTAGAAGAAGTTGAATGGGAAAATTCCATTGGCCTTCTTGTCTCATTTTATAAATCTTAGGGAAGAAGAAGAGGATGAGCTATGTTGGTCTAAGAACCTTGGTAATGGTGACTTTACTACAAATCTCAGCTATTCAACCTTTTTTGAATCCCAATTCTTTGGGGAAATCAAATGGTGGTGAAGTCTTGTTTGGAATCTCCATGCCTCGCTTAAAATAAAATAACATTGTGCCTCACTTTAAATAATAAGATATTGGCATGGGATAATGGTTTGAAAAGGGGTTGGATTGGTCCTGACATATGATCTTTATGTAATAATTCTGAATAATATATCTCTCACATTTTTATTTCATGTCCATATACAATACATGTACTAAGGATATTTTTCCCTAAGCTCAACCAACAAGGAATTTGGTCAAAGGTTGTCCTAGAAGATTTCATGAAAGAGTGGATTGGTGATAAGTTTTCTATACAGTTTGAGGAATTCCTTTGTATTCTCGTTTATGGGATTTGGTGCACATGACATTCTAGTATTGTTAATTCAAATAACATTCCTCCTAAGATTTCTACTGGTCTGATAATCAAATTGTGTAAAGAATATAAAATGGATGAAAAACAGTCTAAGCATAGGAAGTCGATCATGCCTCTCCTTGACTATGGTATTCCATGGGGTTATTTTGATGGTGCTTCACAAGGGCTCCCTCCTATTTTCTAGGTTGGTGTGGTATTACAAATGAATCAATCCATTTTTATGCACATTCAGTATGCTCCTCACCTTTGGAATGGGCAGAGGCATTGAGAACTAGATCATGATTATATTAGGAAAATTGTGTTGGAGAGTTATGTGAAGGTTATGATAATCTATGAGGATTATTCTAGATTATGCACCATAAGAGGCAATACCTTAGACATGGGTTTGATACCAATATGATTGTGATGCCATATTAAAGTTAATTTCTATAGGAACCTAGAATCCAAACTGAGTTGTACTATTAGAGAGCCACACCTTGTTGAACTTTCCAATGGATAAACTTGGATAAGAAACTCCCAATAGTTGCACCACTAGTCGATAGTATGTTAGTGATACCATGTACACAAACCTCCTTATTATGACTAGAAAAGGATTCCCAGGGGAATGGAATAGTACAAGGGTTTATTGTTGAGTTAGATATTACTTGAGAGGGAATTATCTAATTATTAGAATGAGAGATACTAGATATAAAAGTGGTAATTTCATGTTGGTTGATCTCTATATTGCAACGATGTTGAGTGATGGGTTTCATGATGCAATGGTTGATCACATGAGATTATAATATGGTATCATGGAATTTAAATGTATTGCAAATAAGTATTAGTTTTGATTTATGGTTTTATGAATTTCATTAAGATGATTGTGTGATGGTATACATATTTAAATCAAGGTATTAATAGCATGGTTATATTCTTACTTAGTTGAGTCTATGTGAACAAAACATTTTTGTGGTTATCCTTCGATTATCAATGGAGATGGATCTAGTTGGATAAAATAATATTATCTTATGTTCATACTACATTAAATGATAATGCCATAATGGTATTATCATATTATGGTGAGGGGTGATATGATTATTTTATTAAATTTTATATAGTTTTCATTATATGATATATGTGATTGTTTATTTGAGGTATATGAAGAATTATCAATAAATTCTTTAATTGGTATGATTTATGAAATTCATACGACATACATTATCTCTTTAATAATGATGATGATGATAATTAATGTCTGTTGAGACCAAACTTGGCTTAGACCTTAAGAAAAGTAAGATACTAATTAGATTTCTTTAAAATGTTATTTTGATGCTTCAAAAGCATTAAGAGAAATATTCCAAGATCACTAAAGTTTTGATGACTAACAAGTTTAGGAAGGTCGGTATTGTGACAAATATTTTGAAATTGAGATCTAATTTGGGTATATGCGGGGCACTCTAAGAGAAAGTGATTTTAATCTTCAACCTGTTTGGTGTCACAAAGGCGACAAATTCTTTCATGTCATGGTGTTTTGGGGATTTCCCAACACCCAATATCACTATGCATCTCATGATAATTAGTTCTTATTTTAGCAATATTGATTCTCTTCTTAACGTTAGTCAAAATCGAGAGATACTTTTGATCTTCAAGATTAGGGTTAACCACCTCCTTATAATATCTTAATTTTCTTTTATCCTCTAATTCTTTATGGCACCATAGATTATCCTTAAACTTATCTTGTACAATTTGTTTAATATCATTGATATTCTATAGAAGAAATTATTCTTTTAGTCCCCAATGATTTAGCCAAAACTTGGCATCATTATGTCATCCTTGCTTAAGCCATTGGTGATTTTAGCTAGAGTCTGAAGCAATTTTTGGGAGGTGCTTGTCATCCATGTTGTTTATCTTGTTCTTGTACATTAAATACATAATCATAGATGTCCTCTCAATGGGGAAAAATATCAGTTTTATGAGGATATGATAGGGTGTATCGCCTTTAATTTTGAGATTATAAATTATAAAATTCTTTTGGATATGTTCTATCTTTTTCAAGGATTCTCGAGAGATGTTGCATCCCCAAACTTTACATCCATATAAGATAACAAGAGTGATAAGAGTCTCAAAGAAAAGCTTTTTCTTGTTTCATTTAATGTGTAATATGAACTAAATATATCTTAGTGCTTAGTATAAAGTAAGCTCTATATTATGGTAAATTTTAATATGAAATTTGTATAAAAAATACATTTACCAAACTTTTTAAAATATATAACTTATAAAACTCAAATTATATTGAAGTATTGTGTATAAATTCAGAGTTGGAGACATTCAACTTCTTTATACTCGAGACATAGACATATAGTGACTAATACCACAAAATATTTATTTTTGGAAAATAAGATAACTTGCTATCATCATCTTTTCGTTGGATTTGTCATGTCATATACTAATTTATTAAACTTGGTTGTTTTTATCAATTTTCATGATGATGTTTAAAAGATATTTTATTCTTAAAAAAATATTTTATTTCATATTATATTTTGATGTAGATGGTTATTGAGAACATAAGTAATTAAGAAGTGGTGAATATCATGTACCGATTTTTCCATGTAATAAATAAATAAATAAATTTGAAATTAAAAAAGCAGATTAAAAATAATTTGTTATCTTGTAATTGTGTATAACAACTAGTTAATTAATTAATTAATTAATTAATTAAAATTTTCCTATTGATAAGAGATATGTCAGTGATAAGAAGAAGGAATATGAATAGATATGCCAGTGACAAGAGGAAAGAACGCGTATGTGTCACTCTAAAGTGATGCATACCATGTGCATAGTGAGGGCAAGTTAATTGGGGAAAATGGAGGGGATGTTAATTGGGGAAAATGTTATCATGCAAATTATAGGGACGTGTTATTTTTATTTTTGCTATTTTATATTTTATATATTAATTTTATATTTTATTAATTTTATTTTGATCAATGAGATTTTTGTGGTGAGGGTTTTTATTATTGTTTGGAAAAACTATTGTATTGCGAATGAATTGTTGATGTTTTGATTCAAATCATGATCTATCTTCACGACAAGAAGCATGGATTATAACTGAAAAGCAAAGCGTAATATAAATGCTAAGGGAAGGAGAAAAGTTTAAAGGTCAATTGGGGAGAACATATAATTTAAGTTATTTAATTTTTTTTAATTTTATTTTGTTTTTTAGGTTTTAATTTAATTTAATTTTTTTTTTCATTTAAATAAAAGTTTTTAATAATTATAAGGTTTAGATTTTTATTTTTTTATTTTAATAGGAGATTTGAGTTATTATTATATTATAAGTTTTATTTTTATTACAATGTTTTAATTTTTATTTTATTTAGAATAATTTACATGTTGTTTTATAAATGGGGTTATTTGTTTAATAATTTAATGATTTAGATTAAAAAAAATTAGGTTTGTATTATTGATTTTGGGTTTAATTAATAACTGTGTTAGTAACGAGGTGTTAAATTTTTTTTAGAATTTTTCAATTTTTTTAAATTTTTTTAATTAAAAGTTTTTTTAATTTGAAATTAGGGTTTTTTTTTATGACACCAACGATCAGGGATAGGAGTCTAGGGCTCTCTCTTTTCGAATTTTTCCATATATAGATTGGCAACGATCAGGGATAAAGGAGATCCCATTGCTACTCCACTAGTTTATTCATAAAATTCCCCTTGGTAACTGAAGAACGTGGAGCGAAGACAAACCTCGGCGAGTTTCATTGTTTATGGGTCAATTACTCCTTTAACAACCTCGATGGCTTCATCTAGGGGGGTTTTCGTGAAAAGGGAGTCTACATCAAAGCTTATGAGGATATCTTCAGGTTTCAGTTCTGTTTTTTCAATAATTTTAATGAATTCGTTGGAGTCTTTTATGAAGGAGTCAGTATGTCCTACTAGGGGGCTCAAAATCTTGGCTACATGTTTGGCTAGTTCATAGGTTGGTGAACCTATGGTATTCGCTATGGGTCTGAAAGGAACATCTTTCTTGTGAATTTTCGGTAGGTCGTAAATCCTAGGAGTGATTTCGTTTTGCAGGTTCAAACGTTTTTTGGTTCTTTCGTCTAACTTGGAATCGTTGATGGCTTTATTAACATCTTTTATAATCTTTTTTATGGGATTGTTGGGGAGTTTCCTATAGCTTCCACCTTGGGAAAGGTGTTCAATCATTTTTTTGTTGTAATCATTTTGGTTCAAAAGAACTATTGTGCCACCTTTATCTGCTCTAAGAATAACTAAGTTATCATTATTTCTGAGGTTTTTTGGAGCTATACGTTCTTCCTTCTTGATGTTGCTTTTTGGAGGTTTTGCCTTCCGAAGAATGAGGGAATAGTCTTGTCTTACCTGGGTTTTTTCCTCATCTGTCAGGGTTTGGATACTGTTTTCAATGCAGCAGATCATGTTGTCAATGGGAATGTAGTTGGGGAAACCACAAAGTTGAGACCTTTCCCTAGGACGTTGAGCTAAGCTTTTCTTGGATCATACGATGAGAAGTTTATTACTTTCATGTTGGTGGTGTTTTTATTGGTATCGTTGTTGTTCATTAATCATTTATTATGCTTGATGTGAGCCCGTGTTTATGTTGTTGGTATCTTCTCTGGTGTATTGGTTGTTATCCTAAAATCGGTGTATTGGTTGGTTGATATTTTGGGAGAAACTCGCTGAGGATTGTCTTCGCTCCACATTCTTCAGTTACCAAGGGGAATTTTATGAACAAACTAGTGGAGTAGCAATGGGATCTTCTTTATCCCCGATCGTTTCCAATCTATTTATGGAAAACTTTGAAAAGAGAGCCCTAGACTCCTATCCTCTAAAACCAACAAGATGGAAAAGGTTTGTTGATGACACCAATGTTCTTTGGCCCCATGGGAAAGGTGAACTGGATAAATTCTTTCAACACCTAAACAACATTTCAAATGACATAAAATTCACAATGGAACTTGAATAAAATGGTAGCATCCCCTTTCTAGACATTCTAATTAATAGGAAACACGATGGAAGCCTAGGACATACAATTTATAGGAAGAAGACCCACACATAAAACTATCTACATCCAAACTCCCATCACCATCCTAACTAGAAACTAGGAGTCCTTAAAACCCTTGCCACAAGGGCCATAGGAATCTCTAATAAAGAACTCTTTGATAAAGAAAAAGATCATCTTTCCAATATCTTCAGGAACATTGGATATAGAAATGAAGACATTAAAAATGCAATTAAGAAAGCCAAAGTAATAACGAACACAATACCTAAAACTCAACACAACCAAACCCCTAATAACACTGCTTACCTTCCCTTCATCCAAGGAGTAACATACAAGATTGCAAGAGTACTTAGCAAAAAGGAAATTAAGACCTCCTTCAAATCACATGATACCATCAAACAAAATATGAGATCTGTCAAAGACAAAATTGACCTGCACAAATGCAAAGGAATTTACAAAATTGAATTCTCATGTGGTAAATGCTACATTGGTGAAACTGGACGCTCCTTTCAAGATAGAATTAAAGAGCATGGAGCCGGCATAAAAAATGAATGTGTTTGTACCTCAGCCTTAGCAGAACACTCCTTGAAAACAAAACACCATGTACGCCTAGAAGAGACAAAATTTTTGGCAAAAGAAGATCACCTATTTAAACGTCCCATTAGAGAAGCAATTTAAATCCAAAGAAATAGAAGCAACCTTAATCGGGATAATGGCCTAGAACTAAATGAAAATTGTCTCCCCTTAATAAAAAGGAAATAATAACTAAGTAATTAACCTTATAGAAAACCCTAATTTCAAATTAAAAACACTTTTAATTCAAAAAATTTAAAAAATTCTAAAAAAATTCTAACATCTCGTTACTAAAACAACATGTAAATTATTATAAATAAAAGAAAAATTAAAACATTTTAATAAAAACAAAACTTATAATATAATAATAACTCAAATCTCCTTAAATCAATTAAATTAAAAAAAAATAAAAATCTAAACCTTATAATTACTAAAAACTTTTATTTAAATGAGAAGAAAATTTAAAATTAAATTAAAACCTAAAAAACAAAATAAAAATTTAAAAAATTTAAATAACTTAAATTAGATTAATCAAAATTAGGGTTCTCCCCAATTGCCACTTAGGCATTTCACCTTCCCCTTAATATTTATATTACAATTTGCTATTTAGTTATAATCCAGCCTTTTTGTCCTAAAGATGGATCGTGATCTGGATCTGAAACGTCGATAATTCATTCACAATACTTGGGTTTTTCCAAACAATAATTTTATTTTAGTGATGATGATGATGGTTAATATTTATTAAAATCAAATTTGGTTTATCTAATCTTAAAAAAATAAATTAATTATTTGGTTTGTTTTAAAATTTATTTTTGTGCTTGAAAAGCTTTAAGAGAAGCATTTCTAAATCATCAGATGAGCTAAAAAGCTAGGAAGGTCAATATCATAACAAATATTTTGAAATTGAGATTTAACATGGGTGTACATGGGACATTCTAAGACAAAATTATTTTCTTCTTCAACCGTCTTAGTGTCACAAAGGCGACAAATTCTTTCATCCCAGGACGTTTTAGGAATGATCCAATGCTAGGTCATTTCACTATGGAGCTCGTGAGAGTTTGTTCTTATTTTAGCAATATGGATTTTCTTCTTTATGCTACTAAAAATAGATAGATATTTTTTATCACCTCGTGATATTATCTTAATTTTCTTTTATCCTCTAATTCTTTTTCCCACCACAATTTCTCCTTAAATTTAGATGTAATACTATTTTTAATATTATCGTTATTCTATAGTGTAACATCTTCCTTTATCGCCCAATTATTTAGTCAAGACTTGGTATCTTTATGCCACCCCCGCTTGAGCCTCAGGTGGTTTCGAGTGGAGTTAGAAGCGATCTTAGGAAGCCTCTTGTCCTCCATGTTCTTTATATTGTTCTTATACATTAGGTACCTAGTTATAGTCATGCTCTCAATGGGAGAAAAACTCACTTCTATAAGGAGGATATGATAGGGTGTATTATCTTTAATTTTGATCTGCTTTATATTTCCCCACGATTCTCTAGAGATACCACAACCCCAAAATTCAAAACCTATAAGATAACAAGAGTGACAAAAATCTCAAAGATGAGTTTCTTCTTATTTCAAGCATGTAATAAGCTTTCCACCCTCCATTTATCCTTTTCTCAATGCTATAGTTTCAGTTAAGCTTGTGATAAAGATCAATTCTGAAATATTTATATGAAGTTATTTCTTCCAAGTTGTTGTTATCATACACAAAATTTGTATAAGTAATCTTTTTAGATTTAATTATCATAATCTTCATTTTGTTGACGTTAACAATGATACACAAACATAAACACAATACTAAATAATAATTGATAATATTAATAAACAATATACATCTTGTATTGTGATATTTAATAATTGTATATTTGAAAATATACCATGTTTGATGTAAAACACTTCGACATTAAATGTTGTATGCAACATTATGAATTTCTTATTATTTTGTTTAAAAAATAAAAAAATGTTACAGCAAAATGAATTATATCATTCATGAATAAATAACTTCACTCAACAACCAAAATGATTTTTTTAAATTTCAAATAATAAATGAATGATTACGTGTGCTTGCACCGGGATGCTTGCTGGTTAAAAACAAAATTAAAATCGAATCCATCTTTGTAAGAAATTATGAAAATGAGCCATATTTGATTTGATTCGATTGGATGACGATACTTGCATCGAGATGTTTGCTGGTTTTAAAAAAAATAAGGATTCCATCCTTATGAGGAATGTGAGAAGCATGCATCTATCACTCTAAATAAAAGTTAAATGCTATCAAGCAAACATAATGGACAAAGTGCAACCATCATTCAAATTATTGTAAGTGGTTTTAAATGCATCACATCAAATATGGAAAAATGAGTTTTTCTTTAGTATAAAGAAAGTCTCAATAATGTATATATATAAAGGGTAAGCTTGTTATCCAAAAGGAAAAAATGAATGCAACTCTGAAGTGATTCAGTTGATTAAGGGGATGTAAGTAATAGAGATTGAGTTGATTGAAGGGATCTAAGTAATAGAGATAAGTAAGTGGTTTTAAATGCATCACATCAAACATGGTAAAAATAGTTTTTCTTTGGTATAAAGAAAGTCTCAATAATGTATATGCATAAAGGTAAGCTTCTTATCCAAAAGAAAAAAATTAATGCAACTTTGAAGTGATTAGTTGATTAAGGGTATGTAAGTAACACAAATTGAGTTGATTGAGGGAATCTAAGTAATAGAGATAAGATTGGGTAGTGGTTGCACATCCTTCTAACTCTTCAACCTTTTAAGTTTATCTTGGGAAATCTAACAAATGTATGGAAATTAACTTAGTAAGATAAAGATATTCAAAAATGGGTTTTGAGTAATAACAAACATATTTTTTTTTCAACATAATCAAAGGAGAACTTAGACAGAACAAGTGTAAGTGGTATCATTCCTAATAATAACATTGTGTCTATATTTACATGGGTTTTGGTTAAGGCAATAGATGATTGTATCAAAATTGTAGCTAGATTTTGAGGCTTTTATCTTTTTTGTCAACCACATATTAACATATAATCTATATGGGGTTTATCTACACACACTGCTCCTTCTAGTGGGGAATGTAGAGTCTTTGAACAAGCTTGTCAAACACCTCTATGAAAGAATACAATCTTCTAACTCTTCGAAGATTTCCAAGTCTAATAGGTTAGAAGAAGGTTCAACAGAAATCAATGCCTTAAAAAATTAAGCAGTGGAACTAAATGAGTGAACACTCATGACGGCGATTAGAAACTCCTAATTTATTTCTTCCATGATGATGTCTGAAGAAATTGAGAGGGAAGGGGTGAGAACGCCCTTCCTAGCAGCCCCCCATACCAAAATTAACTAATATATCGTTCAAAATATTATTAATTGTTGTGTTTCTCCTAAAATGTTTACACCATGATAGGGGTGCGCTTCAAGTAATGTGGGGTGCATGGTGAAACCTTAGCTCCTTATTGTATCTTAGACTATCTTGGTTGATTAATATTTAGATAATTTACTATAGGTGGATGTTTTTCCTTGAGATATGTGCTAGAGGAAGTATAATTCTTATGAAGCTAGTTATCTTATGTCGCATTGACATATTCTACATGGTGTGCATGTTGAGGAGGATGGAGCCTTGGCATGGGATGTAGGGATATCTTATGAAGGAGAGTTAGGCACAAGAATGAAGGATACTTGGTCCTAGGATCATATAGACTACATGACACACTCTAGGAGGTTAAGCACTTTTCTTGAGGAAGTCTTTCTTGGAGGGAACACCATTTGGAAATTGTTGTGAACCCAATACAAAAATGTGGAGGAGGAGAATAGGATCTTAGGAAAATTCCTTGGAGAGTGTGAAACCTTGTGATGAGGATCCCTTGACATGTCAAATCTCAGTTTGGAGAGTGCACCACTTGGGAGGTGTAGTTAAACCATCTTGTGACATGTACACACCTTGGAGAGGATTCCTCCTCATGTGGACCAACTCGAGTGGATTATATTAGGTTGTTTGTGGAATTAGTCCCATTTCTATTGTTGTCCTTCCCATTTCTATTGTTGTCCTTCCTCACCTATCATATAGAAAAGGAGGATAATGTATTTTTATAACAACTTATTCACTATATCAATTATTTATTAATGTACTTATCTTGTAGTCTTTGTGCTTATGTGATGTAAGAGTTGAAAGGATTAGGTGAAGACTTAATGTACTAGCTTTTGTGTGTAATAAAAAATCGAGAAGACTTCGAGCATTGAGGTTGAATTATTTGTGTGAGAAATAATTAGGGTCTGTGGCATGCAATTATCCTAGGAAAGGCTTGGAGTGCTTGATATTAATCCAACTTGTGTGATGTAAGCATGTAAATCTCCTTGAAGACTTGTGTGATACAAGTGAGATATCCAAGGGTGGACTTGCTAGTGTGACTCTATATTGTTATGGAGACATTGATGAGTCTAGAAGAGCTTGGTGAGATTCCTTAGTAGGCCATGGTATTTCTAGTTCAAGTTAGTTACTGATGGTGGATGCCCTAACTAGGGTTTGGTATAAATTGGAGTGTCCTTGTTTGGATGAGTTGAAAGGATATGTTGTACTAACTTGGGATGAGATAAGGTATTATATATATATTCATTTATGTTGTAATATGAAGTGTACCATTGTTGTCCAAATTTGTATGTTGTAGATATGAAAGTTATACTTGGGATCTCATTGTTTATGAGTGGTTTTTTATGTATATTGATTTATTGGGATAATTTTGTTGATATGTTATGTGATTGAGAATTCTAAGAAGAAGATAGAAATTATTTTTCCATATGAAATAAGTTGTTGTAACTAAAGTAATTTTAATAGCTGGTTGATAGTGGAGATTGTGCTCTAAGCTCTATGAATATTCTCTCTTTGGCGTACATACTTTTGATGTATATTTTCTTGAACTCACCTAGTGATTTGGTTGGACATAAGTGAATCACATTTTTGTTGTAATTTATATTTTATACTTATCCATAGGTTTGAAAGTTCTATGATATAGATCCAGGGAACCTTAAATAAATGAGGTAAAATTTCTGAAGTCTTTTAAAGTGGATATTTTTTAAATTTCCACATGGTATCAAAGATGAATTGATTGATACTGGTCTCTTGGTGAAAAGGGAGTTTTGTATTTTCATTGTTCCATGCTTGGGAGAGAGAGTTGAATTGTGATAGTTTGTTGGGTATGAAACCCTAGTGTGCCTGGGAGAAGCACTTGAACCCTAGAGGGATGAACTACTTGAATTATTTTTTTTAATTTTCTTTACAGTGTGCTTTAAATTTGCAAGGATGACTACTCTCGGTCTTAGAGAGTGTGACAATTTTGAATGTGCTTCCAATTTTGCACCTTGGAAGTACATGCCTCAAATGAAATTGGAAGAGGTTGATATTTGTGGGCATGTTGAGAAAGACATCATTGGACCTGCCAATCTAAAGCAATTGGCTGAACATAATAGAAAAGAATCCAAGACAAAGATAATAATTCTTGATTTGATGAAGAATAATTCTATCACTCACATTGTAGAGAAGAAGCCTAGCAAGATGATGTATTATGCTTTGATTTCCTTACACCAGAGAGTGAACATCTCTATGAAAATGTTATAGGGAAAAAATATCTCGACCATGTACATGAGTGACATAGAATCAATGGCTAACTACATTGGAAAGATCACATAGTTGAGAGATCAATGGGCTTCCATAGGGGGAAAAGTGGAGGACGAAGAGTTTTCATTGCTTTGAATGGGATTAATTCATCCTACAAACCCTTTATCTAAGGTATTTGTTCTATGAGAAGTTAGCATCTTTTGAGAATATTTGGGATGAATTTGTGTAGGGATATCGAAGATTAAAATCTAATCTAGCTAAGAAAAGTGAAGTAGAAGGCCCAATATTTATTATAAGAATGAGGAAGATAAGACATAACAAACCCAAGAGGGATACAAAGGAATATTCAAGCCAAGGTAAGAAGGATTTGATTCACATGAAGTGTTTCAGGTGTCACTAGAGGGGACATTGTGCTAGCTAATGTATAGAGAAGAAGAAAGGGAATGCTAAGAAACAAAGACAAGTTGCAGGGAGTCCAAAAGATATAACTAGAATGGATGAGTTACCATCCAAGCCTGAGACTTCCTTCTCCATGGTGTCTTCATTTTATACCAAAACTTTGTCAGGTGTTGGATGGTATGTGGAAAGCAACGGATTGAGAAATATATCTTATGAAAATAAACTCTTTAGTAGTTTTTATGAGGAAGAGGAAGGAATATATGTGTATTTGGGTGATGATGCCACTTATCCTATGAATGGATCGTGATGCATTTCCTTCCAAATTACATAAGGTGATGTTGATTTGAATGATGTTTTTATTATTTGTTGTTTGAATAATAATCTTATTTCATTTTATTGTAATGTTCCCCAACTTAAAAAAGAAACATTACTTGCAGAAAAATACACATAAATTCAAAAAAATTCTTGCTATCTCTTTTCCTGTATCTTACCAACTAAAATTATACATTGATTTAACTATATTTTGATACCTGTAATTAAATGAATACACAACATTCTAAATGAAAATGAACACAACTAATAAATCATCTACAACGACACCTAAAACCATTCCTATACACAAGATAAAATGCACAACCACGAGACTCATAAGAAAACGTAGAAATTAGATAAAGACTTATATTTGAAAAAAATTGTGCAACCAATTACTTGGGAAGGTTGTTCCACCCAAACATAGACTTTTTGTTCCAAATATAAATACCAAGGCACCCCCGAGATAGGTCTAGGAATCCACAAGAGAAGGGTGTTTCTCACATTCCACTCACAGCTCAATATCCCACAACCTATTGGTATTCTCCTACAACTACCCCAAATTTCCTCCATCTCTCTTCTTCTTGATCTGTCCAAAAACAATAATGTAACCCTTCACTTCTCTTATCCCATTGGGAGTATCATTCGTTTATGAAGGTCTCTCTAGAACAAACAACCAAGAATATCTCTACTGTGAACTCAAAGAAACTCACTGCTAGGAAAACTACCAAGAAAACAACAACAAACAATTGTTGTTACAGTGTAGCTCACACATGAGTTCACTCTTCATTCCTGACAACCCAAATATTCAATATTTATCTCCAGAATGCTCCAAAAATGCTCCAACATACTCCAAAATTCACCCAGCCTTATTTTTCTAGCTCCAGTTTCCTTCTCCCCTACTCTATGCTTATTCTTCATGTAAACTTGAATGTGTAAAACTGCATGTTCTCTCCCATACGAATTTCCTCTATTTTCCCAAGATAGTTTACTTCTCACTCTACCCAATATTGATTGTACTTCATCCCCATGCTTCAAATAACTATAGGATGTGACTCTCACACCCACCCTCTTACATGAGTTTAATGATTGGGCTCTCATACACTCAAACAAAAAACATAAGTTATCCCCAATGATAATAAAATTTAGGGAAATGGGATGAAGTCATACTCGTAATTAATTTCCCTTTTGGATCCCTCTTAAACACTCTCTTCTCTTCTAGAAAACGCGATCCCTATGTCTATCCATATCCCCTAGAACTTGACATCACATTATCTTTATTAAAATTCAAAAAATACATTCTGCATATTACATCGCCTGGCCATAGCCACATTCATATCTACATTATGCGTTAATTAAATTAGGGATTATAGTGGGGATGATACATTCCCCCTCCCCTACAATCATGCACCATCTTTGGTGAAAAAAACCATGATGAAATACATATAAAAATTACATCATAATATTCATAAATATAAAGTTATGAAATCTATTTACTTCTCCAACAACAGTCCCAACCAAAATCCCTTGTTATTCTCAACCCGCTGACCCAATGAATGCATCACATTCACTTCATTTAGTCCATCAAGATGTACCATTATTTTATCAGGATATCAGTGTAGGTGGCCAAGAATTCTAAGATATGGTTCCGGAACTCTAGCTTCCCAAAACAGAGTCTTGCATTTATAAATTCTATTTTGTTCAAAATTGGAAAAAACTTACGGGTATTTCTCCCACACAATTTCTCTGTGCTCCCATGTTGCATCTTCAGGACCATAGTAATTCCATCGAACCTTTACCAACCCTATGTATTTTTTCTTGACCACCTTGAATTTTCGGTCCAGGATGCATACCAGTTCTACCTAGAAATCCCCTTCATGTTCCACCTGGATCACAATCCAATGAATTATGTGGTTAGGGTCATACACATATTTATTTAATAATGATACATGAAACACATTATGCACTCTCATGGATTCATACAATGCTAGCATGTATGCAACTGACCCTATCTTATCTAGTATTTCAAAAGGCCCACAATATCTTATTTCCAACTTTGGGAAATAACCCAATATTAACGAACTTCTTTTCTCTTTCACTTTTAGAAAAACATGTTCATCCACTGCAAAATATCTAAAAACTATGTTCTTGTATGTATAATGTTTCTGCCTGTCCTGGGAAGCCTTTAAATTATTCTTGATCCTTTTCATTTGCTCTTCCATTTCCTTTAACAAATATGGGCCAATGGCAACTCTATTTACTTGGTTATCCCAACTCACTGGTGTATTACACTTCTTTTCATACAATGCTTCAAATGGGCTCATTTTAAATGAGGCTTGATACCCATTATTGTAAGTATATTACACTAAGTGGATATAATCTTCCCACTTTGATGGTTGGTCCATCACATACATTCTGAGCATGTCTTCAATGATTATGTTAGTCCTATCTAGTTTCTCATATGACTCTACATTGCACTGAGATTTAAATTTTTTGTAATCCTTTGAATAACCCTTTCCATAAATTTGATGTAAATTTTGGATCTCCATCTAAAACAATTTCCTTAGGCACCCTGTATAACCTAAAAACTTCCTTCATGCAAATCTCTGCAATTTTTTTTTCCTTATGTGTGGTCTTCACGGGAATAAAATGTACATCCTTTGTTAATTTTTCCACCACCACCATGATGGAATCATGTTGCTTCACTATTCTGGGCAGCCTTGAAATAAAATCAATTATAACCACTTCCCATTTCCAATCAGGAATGGGCAATGGATGTAGCATCCCCATTAGATGTATATTCTCTATTTTCACCTTTTGTCATTTTAGACACATAGCTATGTAATTATCCACTTATTTCTTCATTCCTTGCCAAATGTATTGGCTTCTTACAACTGCAATTGTTTTATGATATCCTGGGTGCCCAACATATGACATAATGTGCATTTCCCTCAACACTATATTTTTAATATTACTAGTATTTGGCACATATATTTTTCCTCTATATGTGAATATTCCATCCTCTTTCAACTCATAATAATGAAAATTCTATAGTAAATTGTCTTGTTGTAATGTTTCTTTTATTTTTAAATATTGTTGATCTAAATTTATAGCCTTTAAAATTATGTATTTTAAATATGTGGTATACATGTTGATGGCTGAAATATGCATTTCATTAGCTCTTCTACTAAGTGCATCAACCACCTAATTGTCCTTTATTTTTGTATGCTTAATTTCAAAGTCATATTCACTTAGAAATTCCAACCATCTAGACTCACAGATAATTTTAAGGATGGAAATTTATATTAGAATGTAGAAACTTGGGATAATCCTACTAGTCCTTAATATGAAAAAATGCAAAATGTTTACCGATAGTTTGGTAAAAATATTCTAATTTATAAGGATTTTATATAGTTTCTATAAAATTTTGTCGATTTTTAAGGTAAAATAATTTTATTCTATGGAATTTGGGCGAATTGTTTTTAGAAAAATGGAAATTGGTGAATCTGTTTTTGGGAAAAACCATGGAAAATTAGCCCATTTGCGAAATTTAGCCCCTAAAATCATCTATGCATCTATTTTGTCTAACATTTAATATTGGATGCCCAAACAAATGTTTCAGAACATAGTGGATTGTCCTTAGCTCAAGTCTTCTCCCCATTGTTGAAATAATGTAACTGCAAAGTGTATTCTTATTATTATTTGACATATTATTCATTGGATCAATACCCATTGAGGATTGATCATGTCGGCTATTGTAAAAGGACCAAATCCCATTTTGCGGATTGGTCATAATATAATTGTAATAGGCAAAAGAAGAAGTCGGCCCCATAATATATCAAAGAGACCCCAAAATATAATAAAGGTGGTTATAACCACCCAGATTAAGAAGTCGGCCCTGCCAGTGAAGAGACACTTCACACGTGCCAGCTTAGTTTAAATAAGAAGGCTAGCACCTCACTTAGACACATCTCACTTGCTCATTGAAAGACACGTTTCAGAGCTGCTATTGGAGAAGAGAGAGAGAGAGTGGCACATCTTTGGGAGAGTATCTTTTGTATTAGCTTGAGTTATCTCTTGGCATTGTATTGTCTATCTATATTAAGGAAGTTTTGTTGGGTTTTCTTCCCCTAGAGGGTTTCCCAGGATAAATGTTGTGTCTCTTGTGATTGTGTATTTCTCAGTGATTTTGTCTTATGTTGTTGTTATCTATTGAAATGCAAGGAACTATAATAATGGCTTAAACATTAACATGGTATCAGAGCCAAGTTGAAGAGAGCATATTTCACAAGAGAAAAGTGAAAAACGTCACTGTTGTCATACATGCAAATTAGGGTTTTTTTTGGTGAGGTATTTCATCCCTAAAACCATATAGAAAAGTGCGCCCTCCCCCAAGGATCATTTTGGCACCTTCAACGCACCTTTTTAGTGGCTAGATCTCCTGGAAAGTGAAACCCTAGTTTCACAAAGTAACAGAAAACAAGAGTACCAGAAGTACCAGAAAACCAAAAGCACCAGTCCAGAAATCCACAAATCAAGTTTGAGGAGGTAAAAGTTGGATTTTCAGAAATCTGACTGCACCAACTTACTCGCCTCAACTCAGTGCATCTATCTCCTAGATCATAATTTTAAATTTTGAACTTTGAAAAATTAGGGTTTCCTCATAAAACCCTAAGTTGCAGTTGCAGTTGCAGTTGCAGCTGTAGCACTAGTTGTAAACACCCTTGAAGTTTTTAAGAGTTGATAATGATTATCGCTACTGCCAGATGGTGCCACTACCTGCAAATTCCATCAGAGGTATGTACTCACATATGTTTAAATGGTTAAACGTTAAAGAGTATTTGTAGGGGAAGGGATCTCTTGCCATAGATCCAGAAGGATATCAAGATCCAACACATTCAGAGGAATGATGCAACCTAGGTGTGATTATTCTGATATGCATCCATTTGTTATATTGATCAATGTTGCATGTTGTAGCTATGACCATCATTCTAACCTTTTCTGAGTCAAGGTATTAGATGGATTAAAAGTTGGGATCATAGAGCTTATTCTCTAACCCAACCTTCTGTCAAGATAACGTATTGTCTTAGTACAGAAGACAGGTTGAAGAAATCACTCGTCATCTTGAGTGAAGGAGACTCGAAAGAAAAGAAGGCACTCATTCCTGAGGACAAGGCTCCAGGTTTGATTAATCAAGTTAATAAGATTCAAAGGTACACATGACAAGTTGATGACTATATTTGAGATAGAAGTCTTTGTAAAGTATCATACTTTATATCGTGTGAGCATATAGAGGTAAATTCTTAATGTAATCATTTGTCTGATACAACTAACACCTCCTCTAGGAATAATCTCGTGTGCTAGTTTTAGGTTTCCATGGAGGAATTTTTGATAACAACACTATGAGAGTGTTGACCTCATTTGATATTGTATTACTTACCTTTAATCTTTACTTCAGAAAAACTACAAGTGATAGCTCTAAAGGAGCTATTGTGATGATTGTTCATGCTATTACTTTATATTATCAAAAGGATATTATTCTTGTTTTTTGTTTTGTTGACCTTGCTCCAGGTCACAGGTAATAACCCTGAGGAAGCTATACTGAAGGTTGCAGAAGGAAACATGCTAAAGGAGAGACCATAAATGAAGCAATCATCATTGGAAAAGAAGAAGGTGGCTTGTATAAGCTAAAGGGTCAATCAGAAGCTACCATGACCCACGCCATTGAGAATCCATGTGAACTTTGGCATAGAAGACTAGCTCACATTAACTACAAGGTGATACCATACATATGCAAAGCGGTCACAGGTTTACCAGAACTCAAGGTTGACCCTAAAGGCATATGCAATGGATGTGCACAAGGGAAGAACATCAAGAGCCCTTTTCCATAGAGAGACAACAAAGCAGAAGGAGTCCTAGAACTCATTCATTCAAATGTGTGTGGCCCAATGCCATCGTCCTCCATTAGTGGGTATGTATATTATGTACCATTTATTGATGATTATTCTCATTAGACGTGGTTGTATCTCTTGAAATCTAAAGATGAAGTGTTCAACAAATTCAAGGAATTCAAAACCTTGATAGAGAATCTTTCTGAAAGAAAGATCAAGATACCCAGGTCAGATAATGGAGGAGAATACACCTCAAAAGAGTTCGTGGGATTCTACAAAGATGTTGGGATCAAGAGGGAACTCACAAATCCCTGTAATCCTCAACAAAATGGTGTAGCTGAATGAAAGAAATGAACAATAATGGAATCTGTGAAGACTATGATCCATGATCAAGATCTTCCAATGTGCTTATGGGAAGTAGCAACAATGACAGTCATTTATGTGAAAAACTTATTATCCCATAGTGCACTTGGGTTCAATACCCCTGAAGAGATGTTCATCGGAAAGAAGATGGAAGTAATCCATCTCAAAATATTTGGCTGCCTAGTTTTTATACATATTCTGAAAGAGAAGAGAAACAAGATGGAACCTTTAGGAAAAAAGGGAATAATTGTGGGATACTATGAGGTATCCAAGGCCTTCAGAATTTACATACAAGGTCACTGCCACATTGAGATCAATAGGGATGTGAATTTTGATGAAGATGCAACACTCAATAAATCGAGAATATGCCAGCTTGAAGAAGTACGTGAAGAACAACCCGTAATCCCCAGAACTGCAGAATCAGTGAGAGAGGTTCCCAGAGAAACAAAACCAGTCAGGGAAGACGTAGTTTCCCCTGATGATGATGATCCTACATAAAAGAAATCCAGCTTGGGCTAGAGAGCTCATTCAAGATGGATAGAAGTATGGTGTTCCCCAATGAACCACGAGACAGGTGAAAAGACCAAATCCATTCTCTAGTTATATGGCCTTGATGTGTGACCTCCTAAAGAAGGAGCCTATCTTCTTTGAAGAAGCCATTCAGATGAAAGAATGGGCAGATGCCATGACAAAGGAATACCAATCCATAATAAAGAATGATGTATGGGAAATAGTTCCCAGACCGAAGAGTAAAGATGTTGTATCCTCCAAATGGCTCTTCAAAATAAAACATACTGCTAACAGAAGTATTGAAAAGTATAAAGCACGATTCGTTGCTCGAGGATTTTCTCAAAAAGAAGGCATTGAATATGAAGAGGCATTCGTTCCTGTATCCAGATACACTTCGATCAGAACCATCATATCCCTTGCAACTAAGATGAAGTGGAAGCTGCACCAGATGGATGTAAAGAAAAATTTCCTAAATGATGTCATTGAAGAGGAAGTGTATATAGAGAAACCTCAAGGATTTGAAGTTGAAGTCAGGAAGTCTCATGTCTGCAGATTGAAGAAAGCATTGTACGGATTGAAGCAATCTCCTAGAGCTTGGTATGGCCGAATAGATAGTTTCCTGACGAGCTTGGGATTTACCAAGTGGAAAGTAGATTCTAACCTTTACTTCAAGGTTATGAACGATGAGCTAGTGATATTACTACTATATGTGGATGACTTATTCTTAACCGGAGAAGAAAAGCTCATCACTGAATGTAAGAAGAGACTTGCCTCAGAATTAGAAATGAAAGACCTTGGCCTAATGCATTATTTCTTAGGTCTTGAGGTATGTCAGAGTCCAGAGAGGATCTTCCTTAACCAAGGGAAGTATGCAGTCAAAATCCTGAAGAGATTTGACATGTTGGAATGCAAGTCCATGAATACACCCATGGAAGTGAAGCTGAAGTTGTTGGTCGACACTTCATCAGAATTGATTGATGCCACGTTGTACAGACAAATTATTGTATTGCTGATGTACCTGACAAACACCAGATTAGACATTTGTTTTGTCATGAACACCTTGAGTCAGTTTCTGGTAAAACC
>ML776663.1:1570744-1584249 GCA_009831015.1 Picea engelmannii
TCTTACCATCACCCGATCTATCAGTTGGCATATTTATTAGGGTGATTGGACACTTTTGGCAGCAGGGCCGAGTTATTGAGGGTTTTAGCCTTCTATTGGAGCATGGCATTCTTCAGCTGGAGAGTTTGGCATTCAGATCTGCTGGTATTGATATTCATTTCTTATTCAACCTTTGGAGGCATCTTTGTATTAGCGGGAGAATTTTGTAGCAGCTCTTATCTATTGTCTATCTTCTTGGCCATCTGTCGAGCATTCTGGATCGACATCTTCATTGTAGCAGGTTTCTCTATTTTATGAATAAAGAAGAATTGAGATGTTTTGGCTTATCTATCTTATTGCATATGGTTGAGGTATGTTCCATGGTTATCTCTTTCTGTTATTTGTTGCATACACACATATAAACACATCTAAAAAGTAGATCAGTAAAGTGTTTGACGAAATACCACAACCAGGAAAAGTTTTAAAAAGACACCAAAACAATGATGATCCTTGCATAATGGCTTGGGATCATTACATTTTAAGAGGAAAAGTTTCACTTTAATGATTTCATGATACACATTTCAATGCAAAATTAAATTAATTTCAAAACAAACCATCAACCATCTCTCATGTATTTCTCAAAATGCAAATAAATACCATTCATAGACATGATTTTCCACTAAAGTTTCAATTTCCTATAAATTAAGTCCAAATAAAATTGAAGAACTACAAAAAAAATGAAAATTATTTGATCATTTTCCTCTATTTTGTTAATATTTGAGGGTACATTACAATTGGTTATAGAGATTATGATTACAAAACCAAGGGTTGTATGGAAGAAGATCCAATTGAACCAATCACATGCTTCTAATAGGATTTTTTTTTCATTCAAGTGTAAATGAAATGACTCAAGACCAAGTAATTTTGAATAGAAAAGTGACCATACATAGTGAAAAATATCCTATGTGTCAGGAGAAGGTAGTAAATATTTCAAGGTTTCTAGGATTTAAATTTAAGAGCTTGATATCATGAAATGCAAGCCAATTTTATAACCAAATTTGTTCTCAATATTTGTATACATGTTATGGATCAATATATATTTATAATGGATGGTACTTAATAGAATATAGTACAAGCATTGAAGGCACAATGCCAATAGTTCTAGGAATTCATTGGTGTCTATTTCACCACTATCTAGATTTTCATCACATATTTTCCATACATCAGAAAATCCATGGAATGGGATTCCTAATAAAATGAAAAATACTATTGATAGAAAATAATCACATAGAGTGAAAAGGTTGGTTGAAGGATCACTAGAAAAAAAAACAAGTGTGGTTGTAGATTAAAGGAGCATGCACTATGGAGTTGCAATAATACTAGATCAGTGGAACTTGTTGAATAAAAATTTTACTCCTCAATCTTTTAGAAGTCCAATTACTATTAGAGGGCTCCTCATAGCCAAATGCATTCCAAGTAACCAAAGAACTCTTTATTCAAGATCCGGTGTTTGAGGTCACTACACCATTTGTGGTTGGTCAAGAAGAAGTTGCAAGGAAGGATGATTTCAATCCTAGAAGTCCATCTCCTACAATTTTAACCATTGCCATGAAAATGATTTACAAGAAGGGATTTTGATAGTACCTTTGGTATTGATAAACATTTCTGGTGATAAAATTAATTTGTTATTCTCACATAAATCAATCCAATTCCCTATACATGATGACTCTATGGAATTTATGAAACCTTTACAATTTGAAGTCACATTTCCTGTTATTCAAGATATTTTAGTGCAAGTCTATCATGTTGGGTTCCTTTCTCCTATCAAGGTTGGATTTGAGGATTTTCATGTAATGAATTATGAAGAGAGAACCATACAATGGGTAAGTTTAATGTAACAAGTGTTGCAAGAAAAATAAATTGTTGTGAAATATCCATGCATAAATATATTAAAGATGAAATATAAGTATTAGCAAGTAGTATGAAAGTACTTTCCATTGAAGAAGAATCAAAAGGTTGCACTTGGGAAGATGATAAAAATAAGCATTTAGAATAAACCATTTTAACAATAAATACAGTGTGTATAGATTCTTTTAAAGAATTATTTAATGAATAGGGATTGATTACTCATCCAAAAACATTCAATGACTCTATGAGTAATGGGTTACAAAGAATGTTTGATGAACTAATGGAGTTTTAAATAGAGCCATTTCTTTTGGCAAGCTCACAATGGAGCAACCTTCCTACTACACCAAGAAAGGAAAAAGTTGAATCTGAAACATGTTGAGGCTTGGTTGTGGAACATAACATATTCATCCCTTGTCCATGTCTAAATCAAAACAAGGATTTGTATCCAAGACATTGTCAAAGCCAATGGAAAGTCTAAGATTAGTCCAAGCTTAAATGAGAAAGGTGAAAGATATGTGACACCTGAAAGTGAGGAACAAAGAAGTATACTAATTAGGATACTTCCAATCATGGTTACATCACATATTTTCCATTCTTATGGTATTATCCCAAAAGATATGCTTGTAGAGGGTGATTACTTGTTTGATGTTGCAGGATAATTTTAATTAGAGGGCACAAAAAGAATGTCATGGAAGGAAGAGTCCTTCCAGTACTTTCGTAATGGTCCTCTTTCTTTAAAATAATATAAACCCTTAGCTGGTGGAAAGTCTAGGAGTAGTCCAAGCTTAAATGTGAAAGGTGAAATATATGTGACGCCTATAAGAAAGGAACATAGAAGTGTGCTAATTAGGATACTTCCAATCATGGTTACATAACATCTTTTCCATTTGTATGGTTGTAGACCTAAAGAGATTCTTAAAGAGGGTGATTACTTGTTTGATGTTGGAGGATATTTTTAATTATAGGGAAAAAAAGAATGTCATGGAAGGAAGAGTCCTTCCAGTACTTTCATAATGACCATATTTCCTTAAAAAATATAAAACCTTATCTTATGGAAAGTCTAAGAGTAGTCCAATCTTAAATGTTAAAGGTATGTGACACCTATAAGAAAAGAACATAGCAGTGTGCTAATTAGGATACTTCCAATAATGGTTACATCACATATTTTCCATTTGTATGGTATTATCCCTAAAGAGATGCTTATAGAGGGTGATTACCTGTTTGATGTTGGAAGATGTTTTTAATTATAGGGAACAAAAAGAATGTCATGGAAGGAAGAGTCCTTCCAATACTTTCATAATGGCCCTCTTTCCTTAAAAAATATAAAACCTTATTTGATGGCAAGTATAAGAGTAGTCCAATATTAAATGTGAAAGGTGAAATATATGTGACACCTATACGTGAGAAACATATAAGCATGCTAATTAAGATACTTCCAATCATGGTTACATCATATATTTTCTATTTGTATGGTCTTATCCCTAAAGAAATGGATGTAAAGGGTGGTTACTTGTTTGATTTTGGAGGATATTTTTTATTAGAGGGCATGAAAAGAATTTCATGGAAGGAAGATTCCTTCCAGTACTTTCATAATGGTCATGTTTCCTTAACAAATATAAACCCTTAGTTGGTAGAAAGTTTAAGAGTATTCCAAGATTAAATGCATAAGGTGAAAGATATGTGACACCTATAAGAAAGGAACATAGAAGTATGTTAATTAGGATACTTCCAATCATGGTTACATCACATCTTTTTCATTTGTATGGTCTTATGTCTAAAGAGATGCTTGTAGAGGGTGATTACTTGTTTGATGTTGGAGGATATTTTTAATTAGAGAGAAAAAAAAGAATGTCATAGAATGAAAATTCCTTCTAGTACTTTCACAATGGTCCTCTTGCCATAACAAATATAAACCCTTAGTTGGTGGAAAGTCTAAGAGTAGTTCAATCTTAAATGAAAAAGCTGAAAGATATGTGACACCTATAAGAGAGGAACATATAAGTTTGATAATTAGGATACTTCCAATCATGGCTACATCACATATTTTCCATTTGTATGGTGTTATCCCAAAAGAGATGCGATGCTTGTAGAGGGTGATTACTTGTTTGATGTTGGAGGATATTTTTAATTAGAAGGAACGAAAATAATGTCATGGAAGGAAGAGTCCTTTTAGTACTTTCATAATGGCCCTCTTGCCTTAACAAATATAAACCCTTATCTGGTGGCAAGTATAAGAGTAGTCCAAGCTTAAATGTGAAAGGTGAAAAACATGTTAAACCTATAAGTGAGGAACATAGAAGTGTGCTAATTAGGATACTTCCAATAATCGTTACATCACATATTTTCCATTTGTATGGTATTATCCCTAAAGAGATGATTGTAGAGGGTAATTACTTGTTTGATGTTGGAGGATATTTTTAATTAGAGGGCATGAAACGAATGTCATGGAAGGAAGAGTCCTTCTAGTACTTTCATAATAGTCCTCTTTCCTTAATAAATACAAACGCTTAGCTTGTGGCAAATCTATGAGTATTCCAAGATTAAATGGAAAAGGTGAAAGATACATGACACCTTTAAAAGAGGAAAAGAGGAACATAGAAGTGTGCTAATTAGGATACTTCCAATCATGGTTATGTCACATGTTTTCCATTTCTATGGTATTATTATTAAAGATATGTTTGTAGAGGGTCATTACTTGTTTGATGTTGGAGGATATTTTTAAGTAAAGGGAACAAAACATATGCAAGTAGGTATGCCATGTGTGTTGTGTGTTAATTTAAGGTGGGAAACTAATTTTTTTCCACTATAAGTTTCATGTAGCAATCCTAATATATCCCATGTATGAAAATGAACTTTATGACTTGGTGTAGTATGTGAAGAAGTGGAAACATTATTTCCTGGGAAAGGAAATCATTATTCACACTAACCACCATCCTCTGTAGTACTTTCATACTTAGAGAAATTTACAACAAGTTAAATATTTTAAGTGGATGAGATTTTTGTAATAATTCCACAAGTTGTTTGATATGTTATATAAGACACCAAAAATGGAAAAAGTAATAACATGAGGCACTACAATATCTAAAAAGAATATTATTAAATGAATAATAGTTGATTCCACTATTATCTATCCTTGGATTTTGAATTTAAGTATACAAGGAAATGAAGGAAAATTTTATGAGGAAAAAAAAGCAAATGATTTATACCTTGTTGGAAATGTGTTGTGGATCATGGAGGTGACTGCCCTTCAAACCTATATTTTTCAAAGAAAATAAAAAAGGTTATATGAATGGATAATTGTTGGATTACTAAGAAGGGGGTTGAATCAGTGATAGAGAAAATTTAATCCTTTTTCACCATAAAATTCAAGTGTTATATCAATGTAGCATTATCACCCAATAGTTGCAGAGTAAATAAACAATGAATAAATGAGAAATCACACACATACACAGTACACCAATGTTTTACGTGGAAACTGAAAGTGGGATAAAACCACATAATGCTTTTCTTATATGTCTTTAAGAATTACATTCATTGGAAGTACCAACTTTCTTTGTTTTCCATCTGCAACTGGAAGGAGGCTCCACCCCCCTAGTTTCTCAAGATACAACATAAAGGAAGCTCCAACTCCCCAATTCTATGGCTACAACCCCCTATTTTCTCATGCTACAACCTGAGAGAAGCTCCAACTCCCCAATTCTTTGGTTACAACCAGAAGGAGGCTACAACCCCCTATGTTCTTCGACTACAACCAAAAGGTTTCTACAACTACCTGTCCTTGCCTCATCCAACCGCCTTGACTTATAAGTAGAATGATGGAACCACTGTCACACTATCACTGTGAGATATATTGATATAAACCTATACCAATCAACCTGTAATCAACCTATAACAACCTGTACCAATAACATGTCCCAACATGTACCATACATCAACATGTACCTCAACCTGTACCATAAACAAATGCATCAACCATGAACCAAAACTATACAAATAACCTATCAAAATAACCTATTCAAACAACTTGTAATCAATCTCTACCATAAACAAGTGCATCAACCATGCACCAACTTGTACCTCAACCTATACCATCAACGAGTGCATCAACCATGCACCAAATATGTACCAATCATACATCAAATACATATAAACTATGACTCATCAATATGTACCAACATCGTCAACTATACACCTCATGTATGTGTCAACTCATCAACTACTTGTATCAACCATGTGCCCAACATGTACATCAACCATATACCAAATACATATACCAATATAACCATCAAAATTTCTCTAGCAATGCATCATGCTATCCATAACCAAATACCATAAACCCTTACATCAAACCATGTGCCATAACCTTACTTTTATGTAGCCTCAAGGTTGTATCATTAATAATCTAATCATATACCAATACAACTAACACATGTCTCTCACAATGCACCACAAGATATGCCAATAAATCAAACTAATTGCACTGGAAATATACTTCAATAGATCTTCCTCAAAACCATTCTACAACAAGCTCTAAACTTCCAAGAGGGCATCCAAAATTTTTACAAGGAAAACCCTCAATTAGATTCATAAGTTCAACACTACACATATGAAAACCATACCTTTTTCTTCTTGTAGCATTCTGCTGCTGCGATTTTTCTACTGCGGTTTTTCTGCCACACTTTTTCTACCATGGATTTTCTACTGCACTTTTCATGCCACAATTTTCCTATCGCATGTTTTTTGTCATGGTTTTTTTTCCACACTTTTCTCGTCGCACTTTTCCTGCCACGATTTTCCTGCTGCACTTTTTCTGCCGCACTTTTCCTGCGACGATTATCTTGCCACACGTTTTCTGCTGCACTTTTCCTACCACGCTTTTTCTATCGCAGTTTTCCTGCCACGATTTTTCTGCCACACTTTTCTTGCTGCACTTTTTCTACCGCACTTTTCTCTATCAATAATACCCGCCAAAATAACCTTTCAACAAATAGATATTCAATGATATTAAATAGGTGATAAAATGAGAGATATTTGCCTCTTATTTATACTTTCATGTAGTTTCCTAAAGGGGTTACCTTTTAACCATCTTAACCAACTTTCCTTATTTTAGGGTTAACCCACTTCTAATCACTTGTCCACTTAGTAATTTCTCCATTAACTATATTATTTAAATAATTTATTTTGTATCCAATTTGACTTATAGTACACTCATCACTTCACTTTACCTCAAGGGGTTACCTTCTAACCATCTTAAACCACTTTCCTTATTTTAGGGCTAACCCACTTTCTAACCACTTGTCCACTTAGTAATTTCTCCATTAACTTTATTATTTAAATAATTTCTTTTGTATTCACTTTGACTTATAGTACACTCATCACTTCACTTTATTATTTGCCTTCTAAAATATCTTAAACCACTTTGATTACTTTGACCTTTTAGGGCTTTTAGATTACTCATGAGAGTTCTCCAACTTCACATGGAAATAACTCTCTAACAGTGAGGAGTTATGTGATGTTCCACATACCACTGGAAATGACATGACATGTACTATACACATGGAATAGTCTTACCTGCAAATATATCAAAACTCATACCATTATCCATCAAACAAACGTGGGTCCATT
This sequence comes from Picea engelmannii, assembly GCA_009831015.1. Lineage (NCBI taxonomy): Eukaryota > Viridiplantae > Streptophyta > Pinopsida > Pinales > Pinaceae > Picea > Picea engelmannii. Next base: position 1,578,257 of record ML776663.1, read on the forward strand.
ACCCAAACCTATGTGCTACCAAAATTTTCTACCGGACTTTCTTCAAGGGTTCACATCAATGAGAACAAACCCAAATAATCAACAATAATAGCTAAACATGTGTGTGGTTTCATTTGTCAAAGAAAATAAATTTTTATATGATTGAATAATAATGAAACATGTATGGTGCTATAGAAATACTAAAGAGGAATACCTCATGAATGAGCTCATCTTGGTTTTGAGAATAATTTATTCTCTACTAAATAGGGCCAACCACGTGAAGGTGAAATCCCGTTTGGCCCCTCGACCCCCCCCCATCGCATCACTCTCAATTCCCCATACCTAATCATGCATAACAAGTCAACAAACACGAATTAAAGGTAAATGAGAGAAAGAAGGTACATTCATACAAAACATATAAGGTTCATGCACCATAAGTAGAAAAACAAAAAAAATGTACAGTCAATAATTTATATTAATAAATTTTGTCCTCAAAACATTGTACAATCACTTATTTTTTTGTTTCTTATTTTGATATAATTCATGAGTAAATCATAATCACATTCGTCATGATCCCCTTCAACTATTGGGCCCTCTTCTAGTGTTGGATGATGATGCATCATATCAAACATTGTACTATTTCTAGTAGCATGACGTGGACACTGATGCACTACATGGACATCCACTGCAATAACAAAAAGTGTTTAAAGGACATGGTTAATTATTATTCATAGAAAGGTTTCAATAGTACAAATATCATTACTATGATTTTTACCTGGAGGATTAGTCAACACCATTGGTTGTATTGTTGTCGGTTCCTCTCCTCTTCGAGCACCCTCATCTACATACTCTTCCATTGAAACAAGAAAAATTATAAGTACACTATATGCAAGTAAATATTAATAATCATCATATTATACATTTTATTTGAAAGACACACATATCGTGATGGTTCTGCGCACCACTATAATCATGGGGTTGTTTTCCACCACCATTGAATGAACTGGAATTGTTTGCTCGCTTCAAACAAATAGACACATCAATTGATGGGTTAAATAAATTGTTAATATATTTGACAAGTAATCAACAACTACAATATTCCCCAGATTCGGGTGTCACCCCCGTCCACCTAGCAGACACCTCGAGTCCCCTCACCACGCAAAACAAAGAATGAGTGCGCTCCACCTCACCTCCTTGTCATGCGAATTAATTTCCCTCCCATCTCGATATGTCGCTCTATTACTCCGACTAGAGCTCTCACTCCTCACCTGCATGTCTACTGTAAGTCGCACCAATGCATGTTCTTGCAAACCCAAACTTCATTAATGTTTACGGATTTGACCCCCCCTCCACTTGGTGCTTATCAATCCTCCATCCATGACCTCTTCTGTCATTCATCCTTTGTTTCTTCCACAATTTGGCTCTCTTCTCTCCAAAAGAAGATTCACTTTTCTCTCTACATTCAGTGGTGGCTCTCTCCCCTCACAGTGCCCTACAAGAAAAATCCCTCAGTCAAGCCTCCCCGTAGACATGCCACCCAGACCTTGGGGTGAAGTGGCTGCAACAGGATCGCTTCCAAAACTCCTCCCCCGCCCCTCCTAGCCAGCCAATATGGATATGATCACTCAATCCCTGACTCATTGTGAAAACTAGTAGACGATTGGGAAGAGGAGGTTTTAGGCTCCCTCCTAGCATCTTGACACACCTCTAGACACCGTAGTAGTTATTGGGTGGAGAATAACCTCCTCTCCCACACCCTCCTCAACCTCTTGGGTGTATTTTCCCAAATCCCTCCTAGTTTGTCTCGCTCACCCTACTCCCCCATTGTTCATCCTCCTCCATCAGCTCCTCCCTCCCCTGGAACCTGTCCTCTTCCTTTTACGGCCCACCCCAACACCTCATCACATCAAGAGAATTACAACAAACTAGTCATTGAGACCACTCCAGGAAAGCATTGTTTGTTGATGGCTCCTTTTATCAAGAGCACAGGCCTCTCGGTTAAGGAACTAAGCTCAAACCACTCTATCTCCTCCAACGACAATGACAATGATTTTAGTGGCTTCCCCATTTTTTAAGAGACTCCTTTGGATGGCCCTCCCATTGAGACTAGAAAGAAAACTCGATTTCCATGCTTTTGTTCTTTCTCAGTCTTTTTTCATTTAGATCTTTTCAAAGATTTTTTGTGGTCTTATGTTAGTAAGAAAACAAATACTAGCTCTCAACATTTTTTTAAGTCTGGTTTCCCACCTAAGGAAGCAAGGATGATCAAGTATTTTCCAAGCTTGGTATCCCAACAAGGACATCCCTCAATTTTTTTCCATTCACAAGAATAAACACTACGACTCTTTGATTGTAAATATACTGTATTTTTAATAGACAAGTTCCAAGATTTACAAAAAAAAATAAATAACTACAATCTTGTCATTTTATTTACCATCTCGTTCAAAGGGCCAGATTGTGTCTACCCCATCTTTTGTCAATTTTCCACCACTTCTTTAAATCTGAAGTTGAATCTAAGCTTCAAGTCTTATTCAGTGGTGGTAGTGTTGAACACATCCCCCTGCATCACATAAGATCAAGATTTGTGCTTATTGTTTGCAATTAAATAAAATTTGTAGATGATATGAATAAAATGGTTAAAATATTTGGTACTTACAATTCAATATTTTAATATGAGATAACCACCTTGGGAAAGTTCATGTTGCTTGTGTTTTTCTAGTCTTTCATTGGTTTCTTTTGACATGTTTGGCAGCCTACGAAAAGTTTAAAGTATGTTAGATATCACAAATTTTTCTGTATAAAGTTAACAAAAAATTTAGAATATTCAATTCAAAATATAATATATTACCTTGCAGGGTTAGGTGGCATCTTCCCTTCATGTCTCAATGCACTCTCCTTTGCATCGTCCTACATATTCTTCCATTCCCTCTTGGGAATGACCATAGGATGATCATACTTAGGGTTCTGTTTCAATTTAACCCTATATTGATCTCTGGCATATTTCAAATATGTACTATCCCTCAAGGTGATTTCAGACTTGTTGAATGTATCACCAAATAGGCCAACCATATGGTTTATAATATTTTTTTCAAATATTTGTTTTGGGAATTCCATCATGTGTGAATGGTGCGCCCAAAAATATCTAAATCCTTTTCGTGAAAAGTCCTATTAAAACATTGTTCCCTGCAAAACGATATGATAATTAGATTAAAATATGAAAGATGTAGGTTTCAATCAAATGGTAGGAATTATTTAATATATTCATAAATTTATGGGATTTGTTGTATCTTCAATGGAAACAAGTTATCCTCTGCCAAAATGTTGATGGATATTTTTCCCAAGATTTGAACACATGATGCTCCAGGATAACAATGCTCTATAGAATCAATATTCTCATGAGATTCACCCTGTAGACCATCACATGCACAATCTAGTGTTTGTGGTGGGGGTGTCTCATGGGACCTAGGAGTTTCATTCCTCTAAGCTACAAATGGAGAGGAAAATAGCCTTGCAGTTATGTGGCACGTGCTAGGACGTTGTGGGATTGCTGCATCATTGCTACCAATAATGTTCCCATGACCATGCTTCCCCGCCAGATCCAAAAAATCCTATAGAAAGAAAATGTGTGATTATTGCTCATATAAAGGTATCAAACTAAATTTCATAAATCAATATATGTCAGAAATAATATTTTTTTTAAATTTCGCTTACCTCATATTGTTCTATATCCTTCATTAAAATTTTCATCCTTTCTCTGGTCTCCTCCCTAGTTGGCTTACACCTAGAAAATTCAATTAGTTCCCTATTTTCCTTTCTAAGGGCCTTTCAATTTATTTTTATTGGGTTGATGGAATCAAATATTTCATCATCCACATCATCGTGTTCTAGCGATGTGATCATCTACATCAACAAATAAACATGTTAATTCAATTATTTTAAGCAAGAATTGATATGAAAATCATGGATATACCTGCTGCAAGCTAGCCAATGCCTTCCCGTGATCACTCTACCACAATATAAGAAGCATGAAAATTTAGAATGTTAGAAAATAATATAAGAAGCATGATCTATTAAAGTGTATGATAAATATATAAAAAAAGAAAACATTTATTACAGGTTCGGTATACTGGTATAACATATTTACCCCCATAATAGAATTTCTTCTATCTATTTGATTCAAATCATAACCGACCAACAACTCTTCCCCTACAACTATTATTTTCACTATACATACAAATATCCAATTTCCTTCATGCCCCTCAAATATAAAATTGGGTTTCTTTCTTGTTTTCCTACATATTTTATTGTTTACAAGCCCTGCAATATTCCCTAATGCCTTTGGCCTTACATCAATATACATCATCACTCCTTTATTGCATTGTATTTTAGCTGTATATAATTTGTAGCGACTACATATCTCCACACACTTGGCATATATCAGACCAACCTCAACCAAAATCCATAGTTGTAGCATGGTTCAACATACTCCATCAATTCAACAAGTCCCCCATCTTTCACCTTTATTCCATCCATGGAGAATAAACCTAGACCATATATGGATGATGAAGCAATGTGATACATCCACTCATTGACATAGAATTTAGCTTCCAATAGAGGAAGTTCATTGGGTACCCAATGTCTCACTAGATGTTTGTACCTCAAGGGAACCTCGACGTCACATGTGCTCTCATTGTCATAAGAACATGAGCCTCCTTCAACAAGAAATAATTTCATGTTCCTATGGAATTTTATTTGGACCTTTTCACCTATATTTTATATCTCCCTATTAGATGTGTTGGATGTAACACTTCCCCCCTCCTTCAAAAATTCCCTTGCTCAAGGATGATAGGTTTGACAAGTACCTATTATGTTGTACCTAAACTCCATCAAATGAGAAAAAGTAGTTATCAAAAGGAGAGAATTAATGTAAAATGAATAATTTTACCGTATTTTCTAACTCCAAGCCATAAACTATCATAATTTGACCAAATACATAATTCACATTTCTGATATTGTTTTAAAATGACCTAGTTTTGGATTATAAAGGACCTTTGACTCCTATTCTTTTGAAAGTTCACAATCATGGATGGATCTTAGTCAAGCATAATATTTTTCTCATCATCATTAGGGTCATTATAAGTTCATGGGTCTAATATATTTATTAGATGAAATCCTAAGCTATGGACTAAATCTTCAATGTCATGAAGCATAAAGATAAGGAATTTGATGCATTCTAAGGAGCATGTTAATTCAATACCAATAATATTATGTTAGAGGTGCCCTGCAAGCTTGGGTTGTGATAACACTAATTTTTGGGCACTCTATAATATTGATTAAGTTTGAGGTGGAATCCTACTAGCTAACACAAAATCGCAAGTGACAATGATCTTATGGGTGACACGGATTAAGAATACAAGATGTATTATTTCCACCTAGTGTGTAGTTTGATGATGGTGCACTATGTTAACCAACACCAATCCAAAAAATTCACTATTTTGGAAAAAGGATGAGGAAGTTATTTTATTCATGTATGATTTTAAGGGGTCCCAAGAAGTCAATATAAATGGTACCCATTGAAATCTCACTTTGAGTGGAAGGTAGCTTATTTTCTATGAGCATCCCATGCATCAACAATTGTCTCATTTGTCCATTGTGGGTAGAGATGCCATCCTACAAGCCTATAGGATGGCATAGATACCCATAGGCATGTGGGTAGAGATGGCATCCTACATGGATGACATCCCTTCCCATAGGATAGTAGGATGCCATCTTTTCAAAAGGATGAATAGTTTGGAAATCATTTTTTTCACCCAACAATCATTTTGAATTTTGGAAATAAAAATATAATGATGTGGGAAGGTAATAAATATTGTGAAGAATACTCATCAAGTTAAAAAGAATATATTAGATTTTTCATAATCCCTTTTAATCAGTTTTGTGAAATTTGAGTACTCTTTCTTGTAAATGCTAAAACTGTTCAACACACCGTGCTACTGAGAGGGGGGGGGGGGGGG